>CAHIKZ030001813.1:3655000-3775000 GCA_903632075.3 Acanthosepion pharaonis
ATCACATCAGAACAGAAAAAGAATAGTACAACGAAAAAATTTTAAATTTCCCAAAATTTCTTATATAAACTTTAGCAAAATCCTGTCAAAATTTCTTAGATAAACGTCATAAAAATGTATTTACATTATTTAGATTCGGACTAATATCCTCATTTTTGTTATTCGGCCGTTGTACCTTCCGGCCTTCTTCAGGTGTGCGTTTATCCCCGTAACTTAAATAATGGTTTCAGTTTTAAATTTCTTTAAGGTTACCCGGATCAACAAATACCTGAAGAAGACCGAATGTGACAGCGGTCGAATAACAAAGCTGAGGACATTAGTTTGAATCTAAATTTAAATAGTTATAACTCCTTATCCCAGAAATTCAGAGAGAAGTTTATAAAATTTCTTTGTTTTTATTTAACTTTCTTTAATAAACACTCAATGTCAATTCTCTGAAATGTTACTTATTTTCAGAGATCAGTGAGACAACTCATGTGCCTTTTCTACGTTTAATTTGGTCTGTTGAACATGAACATCAAAGTTGTAACAGACTTTGAACCTTTTCGTTAGACACACATGCATTGATAATCCTTTCAGCAACAGCACCTAATTTTCAGCTTTTGGGCATGCGTAGAAAAAGCTGAGTGTATGCGTGGTGGGAATCCGAAGAGGGTAGCTCTCTTTCACTTTGCCCCAATATCGTGATAGGATGCTAAAATTAACGCCCCGTGCAATAGAAGCCCATCGTTTAGAACATACACATCACTCACTCTTTAACTCACCAGTAGAGTAAGTTCAACTTTTTCTTCATTCTTTACAGAGAAACTTAAAATTCCTTGAATTTGCACTTCATTTTAGGAACCAATCCTTGAAATTTCATCTACACAAAAAGTTCCCGATAGAATAAAAATGTCTATCTCGTTTTGTTTCATTCAACTTTTTTGTCTATTTTCTCAACCAATTTTTTTTAGTTTTTGTTCGTTAACACACGGCACCTTCTCAACTTTAAACATCGACTCTGAACCTAATATCAATAAAAATATAATTGATCTTGGTATATAGAATTTGGTCTCAATGGATTTACGTAGAACTGTTACATTTCGTGTCGTCTCTGGCTTTAGTTCTTCAGACTCCAACGCTCTATCAGAGATTGTGTAAACGACAGACAATTTCCTTTTTACTTGCTTTATTTAATGAGGGACAGTAATTGTCGCATCGTTTTTTAGGAGGAGGTGAGTGGGAGATAGAAAGAATGGTTGTCACGCGATTGACCAACTACTCATCACGCGCTTGTTTATCTCATTAAGGAACATGTGTGCGGCGAGCCGTCTTGATCCGACTTGATCCGTCTTGATCCGTTTTGTTCAAGCAGCCGTCTGATAGCCTTCGTACCTTTTTATCCTTAGATCAAAACTTAAACAAATGTAATCCATCAATATCAGAATTACACGCCTACAGGCTTCAAACCACGCCATCTAAGTTTGGGTTGTTAGAGTCCTGACCAGCAGTTTGCCATTGTGAGCCAGCTTACGCATTTTGTAACAAAACGCTTTCCATCTGGAAATGACTGTAGAATTTGAAAACATTTGTACAGATTCCATTTCCTGGTATTTAGCCCACTAAATCAGTTACCTTTAAATAAAAGATATACAAGATAACTAAATCTACTTGAAAATGAAAGATATACAAGAACAGTATATTCTACGTCATGGAATCTGAAAGGTTATTTCTTATTTACATACTGGACAGTTTTCAAGCATATATATATATATATATATATATATATATATATATATATATATATATAAAGTTTTCAATCGGCACCTGACGATTGAATTATGCATAAAAAGAAACTTGTGTTACTGGTAAGGAAATAAAATGTATATCAATATAAATTATAGCTCTGTTGTTATACATAGAGCACTATTTTATTAGCACTAGCACTCAACGTGAGATATTATATATATATATATATATATATATATATATATATATATATATAATTCATTAAAAATTATAGCATAAACATGTTATAAAATCACTACAAAAATAGCCATTTTGTTTCAACACTTCTGGTGTCTTCTCAAGTGATGGTGTTGAATGTAGAATAAAGAGTTTTAAAAGGTTCAAATTAACCAAACAACCCTCAATGGAGGAAACGCTGTTACAATGACCAATCAAAATGCAAGTATATGAGAATTCAAAAATGACCAATCAAAATACATGTATATGAGAATTCAAAAAACTTGACAACGAACCTTGGTTATAATTATCAATGCCTTAATGTCAATGTTAGATTAAAATAGAAATCACTCTGATTAATTTTAAATTTTACTATAAAAAATAAAAATTTCCTATTTTAAATTTAACCTGTATTGAAGTTTGAAATATTATATAAATTATTTAAAGAATAAATTGAGAAAAAATATATATATTTTATTATTTATTTTGTATTACGGGTGAGGAAATAAAATGTCTTTATATATATATATATATATATATATATATATATATGATGTATGAATATGCATGTATATTGCGTGTTGTATGATTTTTATCTTACAAAATGATGGTAGTCAATCCAGAAACATGTACTGTTACGTATAGAAACGAATTCATCACATATTTTCTGGACTGCACATCTCGTTTAGAAACTGACACAGGATTGGCGCTGATAGCATTTTTCATGTTACTGAGTATATAAATGTTATGTAGTTTATATATAACTTCAAACGGATATTTCTGGATATCTTTCATCTTGCACACACAGAAACGATTTTCATGTTTTTCGCTCCTTCCTACACAAATGCACATTTGTCATAAGAAATTAAACGTATCTCATGACCCACTGTGCATACATTCAGAACAGACTAGCGTATTGACACAACGGTCTTTATTTTCTAAATTTAAACTATCACACACACACACACAAAGATTTTTTGGTCCTGTAGATATTTGATGATGAGTTATCTATTTCTCAAGTTGATTTGGCTTGTATTCAGATATACTGAAATCCATGAGAAGGGCGTTAGTATTAATCTCATAGTTATGTAAATTTGGCTACGTACGAATTGTATCAGACCACGCAAGAGTAAAGTAGTTGATAACTACAGTGATAAGAAGAGAGAAAAAAGGTTAAATCATATATTTTACATAGTTTGCATTCAAGTAAAACATGAGAAACGGGTAATTACAAACTGGCTGCTTCAGGTACAGTTAATAAGGATCCCAAACATAGTCACTAAAGAGAAATCCAGTCGACTTTAAAACAAATACAGTATACAGAAATAATTGATGTCTTGCACTGTTTTTTTTTTTGCATCGTGCAAAGAGTCAGTCAGTCAGTTAGTTATGTGCCATGACTGATATACGCTTAGGTGATCATGTATCTTTCGATACATGATTTTTTCCCGCTGTAGGTTGCCATTTATTTCTGCGGCCAGGTGCCATCCAAGGCTATAGAACCTAGTCTCTCCTGCTATTTACCCATATCTGGAGGGAGAAGATTCCCCAATCCAAGCCGCTATTGATTACTCCATCGTGCAAAGGGTAGGAAAGTTAACTATTGATTTTTCAGAAATCATGAACTTACTTGGAGCCT
Organism: Acanthosepion pharaonis; assembly: GCA_903632075.3. NCBI lineage: Eukaryota > Metazoa > Mollusca > Cephalopoda > Sepiida > Sepiidae > Acanthosepion > Acanthosepion pharaonis. Next base: position 3,658,584 of record CAHIKZ030001813.1, read on the forward strand.
AGACAACTAAAATCAAAACAGAAAATATCAGAACAGCATTTCGCGTGCTGAATTCTTTAAACTTACTGAAGAGCTGATTTTAAGTACTGATGAGAGAAAAAGCAACTCTGTCCCAAGAAAACATTAAAAGAAAAATATTATTGAATAATAATTCAGTTTTGATTCCACTGACATATAAGAGCTTAATAGAATTCTACAAAACTTGCAACCAGCTTCAATGTTTACGTATATCTCAAACATCCTTGCGATGTGCCGGGAAGCTTCAGCTGTGATGCTTATTCCTGGTGTCATTGGGGGCTTTGGACTTTAAAAAACATCAAATCCGCCCCCCCCCTTCGCACAAGTGACTCAACTCGAAGCAATCCCTTCTCAGTCAGCTCCGAAGCTTCCTTTAGTCATACAGATATATCACAAGGCCAACAACGGTTATGGAGACGGCTGATCTTCCATGTCTCGTCTTTTAACCTAGCTAGTAAGGGTGCGGATAGCATGGACTGAACGACAAAGATTTAGAGAAAATGTGTTATAAAATACGGCAAGGGTGTGTTGAGGTTGGAGGTAACACCTAACTGATTGTTCTCCCAACAACTACGGGGTAACAGGCAGAGAAGGGAAACAGACAGGAGGAATCAAAACAAGACTACAGCAGAAACCACAACACGGCGTGAGGCAAGCAACTTTTAGGGACAACATGCCCGGGTCTCCCTGGCTGCTGGTATTCTTGTCGCTTTTATTGGCATGGGACAGCTGACGAAGACCCGGATCTGGACAAGTTGCAGAAAGACCCGTATCTAGACATACCGAGCTGCCCCGCTGCCAACGGGGAAAACCCGGATGTAACTAATTTTACTAGACATGTTACACCTGTACCGACGCAAAAAGGAAAAGAAACATATAATTAACATCAGGTAGAGACAGTTTAAATTTCTAGGTCACGTAATAAAGAATAGGGGCTTCGAAAATCAGATACTCACAGGACAGATTGAAGGCAAGAGGGACAGAGGAAAACATTGCATTACATAATTAGCGAGCTTGAGTAAATGGATGGCGGAATAAGGTTTAGAAGAAATAACGAAAAGACAAAATTTACTAAGATCTATGAAGGAGAGGAAATTGTGGAGAGTGAAGGGATACGGCATATAAAGAAGAAGTCACAAATAGAATACTGAAAATTCAATGCATAAAGCCGCTTAGCAAGAAGGAAGAAAATGGCAAGAGAAAGAACACTTTTACTCAGAATCAGGAAAAGACAGATGAAATTCCTTAAACACATAATAAAGAAGGGCCTGAAAAACTTAACCCTCACTGGGTATATTGAGGCCAAATGAGATAAGGAAAGGCACAAAGCACCAAACACATTATACTTATCAGTCATACTACAGACACCATGACCACTATCAAGTCCTAGCTCGTCTAATGTGTACATTTTTGATAATGGCGAGGGAGGTGTAAAAAAAAAGCAATCTTATAAATTTCCCCAAATGAATATCTACAATGATTAAAATATTTGAATCTGGTAATTTTACCCTGAGGTTATATTGGTTTGGTTTTTGTTTGAAATTCAGCCAATGAAAATTAGTTTTACAGTTTGAATTCACCCAATGAAAATTGGTTTTACGGTTACTGCTGTTTCTGTATGTCGCTGAATTTTCCCGCCAATTTGTCCCACTTGGTAGATAAGTCGCTTGTTCTTTTGTCGATATATCTTCATGCTATTTCCTTTGATATTTGTTAAAGATATTAATTATGTAAGACTATTAACTTTAGGATAATTTGCGCCTAATATTAATGTTTATGTATAAATAAAGATTTTTTATTAACTTATGTTTTTTATTATAATTTTCAAGTTCGTAATACTATTTGAAATAATGGCCTTAATTTAGAAAAAGATATAATTCGTATTTCATGTTAGATAAAAAATGGAATTAGTGTTAGTGCATATATTAAATCTCATACCTGGGTCGGGCAGTGTGTACTTGTCCTCAGTGGTAAGAGGCGAGCAATAACTGAACAGTATTAAATAATAAGAACCAGACGATCTCCCTAGGCATGATCATAGATTAAATAAACAGTTCAATTCAAAATTCACTGGAGGTTACCCAGATCGATATACACCTGAGGAAGGCCGAAGAGCGCAACGGCCGAAACATTGTGATAGCAAAAATGAGGACAATAGTTCCAATATAAATAGTGTAAATATTGCTTTTTAAGCATACTTTAAAGAAATAAAACAGAATTTATTTAAACCAGTTTTAAATAAGCTTCCGTATTTTTTAGGTTTAAAGCATAGGAACTGAAGAAGCAATGTCTAAGATTTTATTTGTTTTCATCTTTGGTTTTCCTTAAGAACTGAAGACAATACAAGGGTGGGGATTATTTACAGATGTTTTAGAAAAAAGACATTATTTATGAAACAATATTTTCATAATCTGGTCTCCCTATATGGATTTGATTTAAGGCTGATCATATTCTATAATGTGCCGTGTCTCTTCGGGGCGTGGACAATCCCCACAACTTCTTATCCTTTGTAGCTCTTAGTAGGGTTTGACTTTTCATCATGCCCCCTATTCCATGTCCTGCCATCTATTTATACAAGCTCGTTAGGTAGATTACTCGTTTTCCCTCTGTCCGTCTTGCCTTTAATATGTCCTGTGAGTGTTAATTTCTCCAAGCCCACTTTCTTCAATGTCAAAGACTGTCTCTGATTCTAAGTATAAGCCTCCTTTTTGTTTCCCCGTTTCTCACATGTTCCGTCCATGGCATTCTTACTATACTTCTATAGAACCATATCCCCACCCTTACTTCAAGGGTGGGGATATGGTTTCATCTGTGAGGAAATTGTCCATCAACCACTACCATATAGGAGAACCGATATTACATAATAGTTCAGAACTCTTTGCTTTATTTCTAACGAAATATTTCTATTTGTTAATACTTTATTTAGCTTTTGGAAAGCATCTTTCGCCATTCCAATGCGTCTTAGGAATGCTTCGTCATCATTATGAAGGCAATTTCTTTTTCCCTGCATTGAATTTCTGTGGAATTCTGCGTTCACCCGAAAGACAAAGCAAGTGAACTAAACATTTATTCTTCTTTCTATAATTATCTTTTCTTTTGGTTCAATGGAAACAACGAATTAGCGACATAAAAGAGGATAAGAATTGTGAATATTAACGTATATGAAACACTTCGGCATGGAAAGCGGAATGAGAAGAATCGATCCCCATTGATTGAATTAACGGCACAAGCTGAACATAAACATATCTAAATTAAATTATATTTTTCCAAAAAAAACCAGGAGAGTTTACTATCAAAAAATTTTGGTGATAGGAGTTCATTATTTACGCGATGGCAAGTAACGTCCGACGATGAAGATTTTGTTACTTATGCAGGAATCGTGAATCAAGAATGTGAAAAGTTCAAGTTAAATGAATAAACTCCTAATTTATTTAAATGCCTGATACTCGTACAGGGTTTAACTTCTAATAAGGACACGGAGATAAGATCCAGAATACTTGCTAAATAATAAATGAATCCCAAATGAACTCTCCAGAAAATAGCGGAAGTGTGTCAACGTATTGTGAATTTGAAAGTAGATACCACAAAGACTGAGTAAAAAGACACAAGTACATAGTGTCCGACCATCTAAGAGAAAAAAAAAAACTACAAACGTTTTTCAACTCCTAACAGAATAGTAAAAAAATGACGATACTCCCCACCCTGAATACCTAATACTTACCACGGTTGTGGAGGTAAGCATTTTAAAAGTGATTCTTTCTTCAAGAAGAAAAAATGCTATGAATGTGGGAGATTAGAACACAATAGTACATGTTGAAAATACAAAAAAAAAATGTAGAAAAAATAAAACGTATGTGAACATGATAAATACATGGCGTAACGATAAAAAGCCTAAAAGAGAAATTAACAAGATATCTCAAAAGAGGAAAATTGTTTTTGTGCAAATTGATGATGTAAAAATAAAATTGCAACTAGATACAGCATCTGATATCACTATCATAAATGAACAGACATGGAGAAAATGGGTAAACCCAGTTTATTGACTTCTGATAAAGTTGCGCATGGAGTTTCAGGAAAGAGATTGAACTTTTCAAGTGAATTCAGCTGTGACGTTTCTTTTGTGAGAAAAACCCCAAAAGCAATGGTGTTTGTATTAAAGAATACTGCTAATTTGTTTGGAACAGACTGGATTGCATTATTTGATCTTTGGGACCATCCAATTAACTCTTTTTTGCAACAAGATAAATATTGTTACCCCCGGTACTAATACGGCAACAGAAAAATTGAAAAATGAAATAAAAAAAAAGAGTTTTCCAGAAGTTTTCTCAGAATGTCTGGAGACATGCACGAAAGTAAAAGCTAAGTTTGAGTTAAAAGACAATGTAACACTGACATTTAAGCCAAAAAGGAATGTACCTTTTGCGGCCTTAGATCCAATTATTAATGAATTGGAATGACCAGAAAAATTAGGTGTGATATTGTTATGGGGTCCACCCTTTTTCATACAAGTGGACTCGCCCAGTGTGTACTTGTACTGCTGCCGGTGAATACCCGGGAGTGAGAGTGTGATACAGTGATAGAGTGAGAGTGTGAGGTAACCGCTTTGTAGGAGTCACAGTTGCGAGCACGTAGACTCAGAAGGAAGTCCTACTTCGATACTGAATTTCCCAGACTGTGTATATATTATTATTGCTACTAACCGTATTTCTGGAGCTACTAACCGTATTACCAGTTGCATTATTACGTCAATACATTTATTTGCTATATTTCATTCCTGCGTTTGTCATTCATTTGAGACCGGATTTCATCCCGGAATCCACAACAGATATCAAAAATAGACTATTCGGAATGTGTATTACTAACAGTTTACGTTTACAAAAGATGTGCTGATTTTTCAACGGGGTTAAATGAAAGTTTAGAAAAACATAACTATCCGTTATCAAGTCCAAATTTTTGCCAAACTGAAGTACTAGTGAACGAAGACTGCTCAAAATTATTAACAATTGACACTCATTTATACAAATTCAACTGACTTCCTTTCGGTATAAAGGTAGCACCAAGCATATTCCAACAGATAATGGATACCATGCTTGCCAGTTTGGATTGTGCTCAAGCATATTTGGATAATGTACTTATAAAAAGCAAGATCTGAAAGCAACATGCAGAAGATATAAAAAACTATTTGAGAATCAAAGATCAGTGAAACAAAACGTGAATTATATCCAGACTTAAATATTTAGAACAAATTATCGATGAAAACGGTAGACGACCATATCCTTCAATGTCGAGCGCAATAAAGGACATACCCGCTCCAACAAATGTAACAAAGTTACAAGCATTTTTAGCGTTTGCTAATTACTATATATATATATATATATATATATATATATATATATATATATATATATATATATAACATGCACGAATTAAGAGCATCCTTTGAATAACCTGCTGAAAAAAGATGTGAAATGGAATTGGACAGATAAATGTCAAAGTGCATTCAAAGAGATCAAGAAAGTTTTAACATCACATTTGTCACTAGCTCATTTTGACCCTAAATTAAAGATTGTGGTCGCATCAGATGCAAGTGATTCTGGTATCGGAGCAGTGGTACTACACAAATATGAGGACGGAACAACTAAACCAATAGCTCATGCTTCAGGATAATTAATTACAGCTGAAAAAAAAAGCTACAGCCAGGTAGAAAAGCATCGGCCATCATATTTGCTGTGGAAAAGTTTCATAAATTCATACATGGTAGAGAATTCATACTACAAACAGACCATCGTCCATTATTGCCCATATATGGATAAAAAAAGAGTGTTCCCTCACATACAGCAAATAGACTGCCGTTCTGGGGAAGTATCCTATTGAATTATAATTATAAAATGGAGTTTCTATCATTCAAAAAATTAAGTTATGCAGACAGATTGTCTAGACTAATAACAAGATTTTGCGAACCATTTGAAGATTCAGTAATTGCAGTGATAAGGGCCGAGAATGAAATTAATAACGTATTATACAATACTGTAAGAGAACTGCTCATTACATTGGAGGAAATAAGAACTAAGTCGGAAAAAGAAAACTTTATAATGAAAATGAAGAAGCAATTAAGATTTAAAGGAAAAAATATCACTGGAAATAATGCATTTTTATTATGTAATAATGTACTTATGTACACAGAAAGATTTGTGATACCAGCATCGTTGCAAAAGAATTTGCATGCTAAAAGAATTTCACAGAGAACATAACAAAAATACAAAACTTATTAAGAGCTACAAGGGACAGGAGGAGGTGGAGGGCCATGATCGCCTATGTCCTGGAGGGACATTGCACATAAAAGAAGAAAGAAGAAGGTTCTTCAATCTCATCCATTATTATAGGAATTACTGTAACAGTCGTGTTCCACATCTTCATCTCCCTAGCCAGATTTTGGTGTTTCTTTGGAGCCCAAGGGATGGGGTGGGGATTGAATTGTGGTTAAAGATAAGAAAAAATACCGTAAAGAGGTGGATTGAAAATATAACAATAAAAAAGAAATAGCAAAACATTGAGAGAGCAATACGTCAAAAAAAAAAAAAAAATGATGCTGTTGTTCAAATATATGAAGCCCAATATATCTGCTATGATACCCAGCCTAATAAGGGTATACCAGGTACATGCCTCACATTCTAGTGGCAGGTTTTGATAAAAGCAGCGCGTAATTCGGTTTTCTAGCCTAGATTAGGTGGATCCGTTTGAATCTCAAAATTCCAGAGGATTTTATAAGTTTCATTTTCTAGGAGAGATGTTGGCCTTTTACATACATGACTAGTTTGTATGATCGAGACGAAGTCGCTTGTACAGTTCCCGGTGCAACATCTTTCTCGTCCAGTCATGCCTAGTCCGGCGTTCATTATGGTTGATGCAATAAATAGCTCTTCGGAACGAAAAATCGGAGAGCCGTATTCAAATTGCATTCGGCTTCGCTACATTCGCGTACGCATAAATAACCTTGCGAAAGGAATGAATCCATGTTCCCCCCCTCAAGCTACGAGTTAAATAGAAACTGGGAAAAATCATTGTTACTCTCAAAAGATTGTTAATGTAATATTCACTAGTAAAAAAACAAAAAAACAAAACAAAACAAAAAAAGAATTATTACTTTTACTATTACTATTTTCCTGTCAATTATTATGACCTTTATACAATTGGTTCTTGTATCGTAAGGGCGAATCAAATTTTTCTATTGAGGTATCTTTTACGGAGACATGCCCATGTCAAACATGCATTTCCGTGCTCACACAGGTCTTTAGTAGTTATCACAGGAGTTTGTGACAGCAAGTCAACTCTTTTCTTAGTAAGTGCTGAAAACTTCTAGGCCCTACCATGAATGGATTTCTTCTAAAATTTTGATTGGTCATTTGGTAAGATTTTGTGAAATAGAACTTTTCATCACCTTGTATTCTAATTGTTTGGGATAGTTTAAAATCCTTTTCGGAATTTCAGTTCTTAAACCTTTTTTTCTAAGCCCATTTAGACTCATTCCGAGTGCTCCAACAAAGATGGGCATTACTTTCACCTTCTAGTTCCCTAATTTTTTCAGTTCTCCAGTGGAGTCGAGATATTTATTCAGCTATTCAATTTTTAACTGTTACATATCATAAAACGTCTTTGGAAGTTATTTGTAACATCAAAAGTTCTTGACGTTTTCAGTAGAGCTATCGTTTTATTGTAAATAATTTGCAGTGAGTGTTGCAAAATTTAATCATGGCTTTAAAAACGGGCATTTTAAATATTATATAGTCGCACAGAATATATTAAAACTAAGAGAGAGGGATAACAAGGAAAGGGGAAAATATTACCGTAAAGAGGTAAAACGAAAAATGTAACAAAAAATACAATAAAACAAAAATTATTTTTTATTGCATTTTAATTTGCCGTAGTATCTATCTGAGGATTTTTTTGTGAAATCGTGTTAACCGCCGGGACACTCATACGAATATTAACCCCATGCGTATATTTAATAGAATTTAATCTCAAATTAGATATTAATACTTTTCTAGTTTTAATTTATTTCTAATTCTCACATTTCACGTCTTGTCGGTCGGAACATCTTCATTTGTCTCTTACTAAAATTCTTTTGATAAAATGGTAACAAACTCTGAGTCTGACTCCGGAATAAATTTATGTAGCTCTGCGAGAAACCTACCTAACAAGTTTGTGTAAATAAATTACAGAACAATGAGTGGAAGGAATAATAAAGAAAATTATATGGAAAATTATTGAGAGCCATGATCGCTTACGTTTTGAAGGAAAACGGCACATAAAGGCAAAAGTCAATCTACTTTTCAAAGTAATTCGCACTATTCTTTGTTGACTGACATCAGCGTTGTTAAATGGATTGTAGGGAAAGAAATTTAAAGAATAAATTAATGGGGAAAATCACAGAGAAAGTTATTAATATTTAAATTTATTTAAATTATGATAAAATAAATCGTATTTAATTATAAAATAATTTTTAATCGGATTTTATAATCAGTATTTAGTTTATTAAAATATTATTTTAAATAATCTTTGGGCGGACATTTTAAAAGTATATATAAATTTTAAAAAAGTGAGTGGTGGGAGAAAAACATGGATCGTAAAGTGGTGGTTCGAAATATATAGCAAAAAACAAAACAAAAACAAAATGGGCTAGCCGGTATCGCTCTTCAGAGAAAATCGAGAACAAAAACATAAATATGTGAATTTTTTTCTCGATTTTTTATTTTATCTCTATTGTCTGTGAAGAGCGCGGAGTGATAAAGGGGTAGCAGATTTTTGTTTCTTTTTTGATGTTATATTTTTAATCCATCCCTTTACGGTGAATAATTTTTTCTTATCCTTACTCTTCTTCCTTTGTTTTATATATTTTGTATACATTTACTTTAAAAATGTCCATTTTAAAAACTGTAATTACTTATTTTATTATTATTAAATTAAATTAATTTTATTGTTGACATTTATTTTATTTACTTATAAAGTATTCACTCATTTAAGTATGACTCAAATAAATTAAAATATTACTTATTTTATTACTATAAAACGAATTAAAATATCAGTTATTATCACTATGGCTATTCTATATTTGTCATAATTCGAAGTTATCACACTTTTTCCGAGATTAACATATAGTTTCTGACTTTCCCTTCATGACTTTTCCTCCATGACTTTTTTCCTGTCTCGGTAAATTGCCAATAATGAATGAAAAGATATCCTGCCCTTTATTCACACGTGTCAATGGAGTATGCGAATCACGTGATATTCAGGCAGGCCAAGATTGGTTTACTTCAAGCCCGCCTCAACATTCTTGGCGCCTTTTTCTTTTTACTCGTAGGAAACTCGCGTGCGTTTATATTTAAACCGGAATCTTAAATTTAGCAATACAGGTACTAAATTCAGCACCCTTTTCCCGTTGGAACCATAACTCTAAAATTTCTAAGTGGATATAGCAAGGTTAATCCTGGAAGACTCCATTAATAAAAAAAAAAAAAGATAATTGATAGAATTACTGAAAGTTATAGCAATTCACATGCAGTCAGAATTTAAAATATGGATATGATTCTTTCAAAATCATATTTATTTCGTATTCTATATCTCACAGTTGAAAATTAGTAGATATATTTTCTATTCAAATATTAATCTATTTCAAGATTTTACAAGCTGGCGAAATAATTTGTAATTAGAATCTGTATTCTAATTATGCATAAATACATTTGCGTATGTTAGTTTTTTTTTAAATAATAATAAAATAATTCAGATTATATGAATGTGCAGCTTATTCACGAATGTATCTTCAGCCAATGTCCACCGTGATATCCGATATTAATTATATAAGTAAAAATAAAAATGTGGTGTTAAGATTTAATTCATTTATTATTTGAAGGTATAGGCTAATGAGCTGGTTTTTAAAATAATCTTTTCCGTTTCTGTCTAAATTTCTGGGATGAGGAATTACCATTATTTACACTATTTACATTCTGTTAGGTATATTCAATAATTAGCCGAAAAAACAGCATAGCATGATGAAAAAAGGCTCTAAACTTAATAAAAACAAAGTTTTATCGTCAAAATGTTTATTATTTTAAAAATTTTAATCCTTTGTAGCACGCTCGAAATTTTGGTTAAAAATCTTGTTTTTTTTTTCAGTTAAAAACCACTTTAATTTGGAAATTTTTACAAAAATCAAATAATTGTCGGATTTTAATGAAACTTTTAGAACTTATTCAAAAATGAATGAAGTTATTTTAGAAATGTTTGTTTATTAGTAAGCACGTTCGAAATTTTGGTTAATTTTTTTTACGTCAGCGGTCGCGTAATATTTAGCATCAGGTTTTTTAGCGCTTTTTCAGTTGAAAAACACATTAATTTGGAAATTCTTGCAAAAATCAAATCATTGTCAGATTGTAATGAAACTTTCAGAACTTATTTAAAAATGAATGAAATTATTTAGAAATGTTTCCTTCTTAGAAAATTGAAGTAAAAATATTTTTTACATCTGCTACCCCTCTACTTAATTTTATGAAAACTCGAAAATTCAACTATGTGTATTTTTGTGATTATTTTAATTAAATGCAGAAGACTTTGAAGAATATAAATCATCGATTATTTTTTTTAAATCCAGGAGCATTTCTACCAAAAAATTAGCTCTGAATTGTAAGATGCAAAACTTAATAAAACTAAGACATTATTTAATTAGAAAAAGCTTTTAATGGCTTTTATGAATAATATATGTTAAGGACATTCTTGTCTGAAGTCAAAATATTTTTCCGATGTAAAATTAATTTTTATAAGAATTGTTCTCTTTTTTTTCAGCTTTAAATACAAAATGTGCTAAAGTTATTAAATAATTTAAAATTAAGTTTGAATAAGTGTATCTCTGGAAGCCCTCTTATTAAAGATCTATTTTTACAGATCTTAAATTTGAAAGCTTATTACAATCTGCGAAGCGATTGTATTTTTAAAATAAATTATTAATATTCCAAAATATGTATTAAAATCGTTTCCAGAAAAACTACGGAGGCACAATTCAGAACTAATGTCACATATTTTAAGAGTTGATTCTCTTCATAGCGAGAATTCGGTCTCATGAAATGCGTTGAATTCGTGTCAAATTCTCGGACTGTCTGACCATCATCATCTCATTTTCAAAATTTTAAATTTTGTTTTTTACCATATTTAACTACATATTTTCTTTACAATTTTTAAATATAATCAATTTTTTCTTTTTCAGTGAAAGACATACTGTAATTATTTTTTCTTTTTTAGATTCAGTTTTAGGGACGGAAACAGTGCAGACTTTGGACATATCTTCGTTAAAAAAAGAACCTAAAAAATCAATAAAATATTAAACTTTTGAAAGTATTTAATTTTGAAGAATTACTTTATAGTTAAATAAGATGGTTCGCTTAAAATTCGAAAATACTGTCACTTCTGTCCTTCTGTCCGATAAATTGCCCTGACATTAGTTGTCTATATACTGACGTAAACGCCTCCAAAAACAATGACGACTGTTAGACACGCGTCTCTAATTTCCAACAAAATTTTCTGCTAAAAAAATTAAGTAATGTTCGTATCCAATTGCATTAACTAAACTTTGAATATTCTAATTTTCCTAAAATAACTTTTCAAAATAGTATATTTTCCAAGATTTTTAAACGGAGAATTTCACAGAGTTGTCAAAAATGGCTGACATGATCGATTTTATGTCAATTTTGCTGACTCAAAACAAAAACAAACAAGATTTTTAACTAAAATTTCGGATGTCGAGGAAGGATTGAAAAATTTAAAAAAATAATCAAAAAATACTTTGATCTTGTCTCTTAATAATAACATAAACATTTAGACGATAAAAAATTGTTTGTCAAGTTTGAGGCCTTTTTTCATCAGGATATGCTCCTTTTTAGCGAAGTATTGAATATACCTACATTCTATTATATCTGTATTTTATCATACTTTAATAAATGTCTTTTGAAACAAAGACAGGTTTATTACTTTTCTACTTTTTTTAATTATACATTTCTAAATATTTTGATCCACACCACTTTCGGCTAATTTATTAACCATTTTTAAGGATATAAATCTATAATAAATGATGGTCTATTGTAGACAGTTTAAAAGTTACTGAAAAGTAGACATATTTTTAATTTTCATTATATATATATATATATATATATATATATATATATATGAAAATGTTAGATCCGACATGCTTTTAACCGACTCGACTACGAAAAGCGTCTTCGATTAAACAAGGCTGAATATTAACTTTAAGCACATCCTTCTAGTTTTAGATGCCTGAAATGGTCAAATATTATTTATCTGACCACCCCACGAGTGCAGGATGTGGAACAAGGTCTTTTTATGTGGGGTGCACATACTTGTACATATGGGCCAAGGACAAAAATTGTCCAGTCCTCGTGACCACTGGCGTTGATACTACACTGATTCCTCATCTCTGTGCAACATACAACGTACAACGTACGGTTGTAATCCTCGGGAACATATGCGTTCTCCTATCTAAAATGAGGAGAACAGATACCACGCTTTGATCCCGGCACAATGGTCTCGAAGCGTTCATATATTCTCTCAATGAGGTTATTAACGTCGAGTGAATTTGAAATTTAGACCAGGTCAATATCAAACTATGAAATATTTCGTTAGTGTTTGATATGGAGTAGCCGAAAATGTTGTAATTTCTCATGGCAATTGAATAAAAAAAACATAAATATAGAAAGAATATCCTTGTCATCACACACACACACACACACACACACACACACACACACACACACACACACACACACACACACACACACACATATCGTCCAAACACAATATATATATACAGGGAGCGATGGGTAAATTGTCACCATATTATATATTTATTTTGCGCATGCGCAATGTTTGTTTTTGGTTTTGTCGACTGCACAGTATCATAATGTCAGTTGGGCACCGTCCATGAGAAAAAAGTGCCCCATGACGCAATTCATTCCGCTAGAAATTTGGAAACGGCATGCTTTACTGCCTGACATTCGCGTCGGAAGCTCCAATACGAACATTTCAGATTGTTTGGGTTTAATTTGAGGACAGTGCAAAGGATTCTGAAAGAGTTGAATGGTGATTACGAAGATATGGCAGTTCGGAAAACTCATTCTGATCGCTCTGATAAGAAAAGAACTTCAGAATTTGTTGGTAAGGGCCTCAGACTCGACACGGGGGTCTACATTAAGGGCCTTGAGGAGGTAGTGCTGCCCTGAATAAAGAGGCTGGCTGCTGGAAGACCCTATATCTGGCGACAGAATTCTGCATCATGCCACACAAGCAGGAGAACCCAGTCATGTCTGCCAGACAATTTCTATGACCGCCTCAACCCTTACTCCTGGCCATCTAATCCCCAAATTGACCCTCCTTTATTATGTGTGAGGCGCAATTGAGCAAGAGACCAACAAAACTCCTTGTAATAACAACGATGAACTAAAGGCAAAGATTATGGCAGCATTCACCAACTTAAACAAGGAGATCGTCCAGAAGAGTTGCAGGAGATTCTGAAGTTGTCTGGAGACCATCGTTGAAGCCAATGGCGATTTTATTGAATAAATTTACTCTTTCGTATTTCAAGATATTTTTGTGTAATTTTGGCAAATATATCTGTTAAAATGCGATGTCAGTGTTTTTTTCATGTTTGTGTAATTTATATTTCAATTTGTCCATCGCACCATTTATGTACATACCTTATGCCTATATTTGTATCATTCAGATATATACATATCCTACACACACACACACACACACACACACACACACACACACACACACACACACATATATATATATATATACATGAATGATATATAGTCTTAATGTATGCTATATTTATTGGTAAAAGTATCTAATATCAGGGATAGAGCGTGCATGAATATAAAAGTGGCCACTGAAGTCAACACCGTGTGGCGACAGTCTGTTTCTTGCTTGAACGCAATCTTCAGCCATGTATGTTGCGTTGAGTCCTGAAACAGATGCACATATATGTCGTACTTTGCTGTTATACATTAAGCATAACTTAGTTTTAGCATAGGGCACCAAGAGTAAGTCAACCAGTGAGAATGAAATTCATTCGTAATAATCTGTAAGACGAGCTTTTTAATCATTACACCATAATGTGATGACGACGTTGTACGTTGTTGCTACTTGCTATTCATATCTCTTCAAAGATATATACCACGTATATTGCTTCTCTGGGAGATACAGTGAGAGTTTCATATTTCCGCCTCCATATAATTTTGAATAATAACAAGATTAATAAAACCGATTCTCTTCATCAAATGCATTCAAGTATTTCAATATTTAAACAATAAAAAAAAGAAGTTAGTGTGTAATGACATCATTTTTTTTTTGTTATCGTTGTAATGTCTTTCATAATTTAGCATTTGTTCATAATTGACCACTCGGTTCTATCACCATGAAACTTTTGAATACGCGTATACCTGTCACAGTTTAATAAGATCCGAAAAATGTAACATGTACACGATATGTGCTTTGTCTATAGGATACTGATCTGTAATTAAAAAAATCAATGATAATCTGCATTTAACTGAAATTATATTTTAATGGAATAATTAGTCGTCTGTATATATATATATATATATATATATATATATATAACATCATCACTTGATAAGACACCGGAGGTGTTGAAACAAAATGGCTATTTTTGTAGTGATTTTATAACATATTTATGTTGTAGTTTTTTAAATAAATAATTATAATATATATATATATATATATATATATATATATATATATGAGAAAGAGAGCTGGTATGGAAATTGTGCATTACGGGTATGTTAAATATGCGAACACAGGTTTACATATACAATAATACTAACTTTTCTGGTACTTGTAAAAACTACCATTTCCCAAAGATATCTACATGTTTTATTTCCCGGTTCTGATCAACCAATTACCATATTGAGAGATATCTGGGTCAGTACGATTTCTCATGCTATATATGCATTTTATCATAACTGAGAGTCTGGAAGGGAATCCTGGTTAAATGTGTGGATTTATTCTTAGCTCAAAAATGCTTCAATTCAATATAAATAAATATATATAAATATGGTTTCATGGAGGCCATCTTGTTGGTTTAATGTTTTACTCTAACTGAAAATGTACGTGTCAATGCAGAAAGAGATGGAAATGTCAATTAAGGTGAAGCTGTCAAAAGACATAATTAAATAAAGAAATGTAATGACAAATGTCAACAGCGAACATAATTCTTAACAATTTCACTCTTACTTCGGATACAGAAGAATAAAGCAAATTATTACATACCTGATGATGATTAGGAACAGAAAGACACAACAGATGGCAGATGGTTGTTTAGAGATCAGGCCAGCCATTCGAAGCATTTTTGACGTTTTTTCTTCTTTAAGATTTTTTTTAAAGAATTGGCAAATGGTCAATGTCTCTTATCAAAAAAAGAAAAGAAAGTTCATTCAGATCTTGTGTTTAATGGCGTCGTTGAGTGCCTCGTATCTTAAGAATGCCTTTTTCCCGCTCTTGTAGGATTCCTTGTTCAAAGCTTTCTGTTCTAGTCTTTTCTGGCTTGCTCCAGGGCTTCCCTTCGGTCGAGTAATGGACCTCAATCTACTATTCTAGCAACAAATTGTTACATGTTTTATACTAATTAATGAACAAAAAAAATATGAAGGAGAAAACCAGAGAAAGGGAGTGAGAGAGAGAGAGAGAGAAAGAGAGAATAAACATACCTAAAATACCTTTGAAGCTCTCGAGATAGGGATATCTGGGATTCTTGCCAAGGGGTTGGACAATGAGTAGCAGAAAGAGTCGGAAGACGAAAAAAAAAAAGAGTTAAGATGCATTGAAAACCCATTCACCACCGAAATCAGCACCGCCACTGCTACATATCCACTCTCAAATATTTCTACCACCTTTGGAGAATTGCTTCATTCTCATCATCACAGGCGTGCGTCCAACCACCACATAGACTAGGAGGAGAACATAAAGGCTGGGAGGGGATATTGCAATGAACGGGGCAGGCTTAGCATGCGTAGCCACCGACGCACTTCGAGTTTCATAAAAGCGCGTCGTTCGCCGCCTACCCTAACCCCCCCATACTTTCTATTACTATGATCGCATGAGTTTTATCCTTTATTCTTTATTGTGATCTCTTTCTTCTCTTTTCTATTCAGTTGAACTTTTTTCTTCTCTTTCGACCGTTATCTCTTACTTTTTCTGTCTTATCTTTTCTGTTTGCCTATCACCGTTTCATCAAAAGGATAAGACCTTTTCTTTCTTGCTTTCCAAGTGACTTTGACGATTTTAAAAATATTCGGTTTTTAACCGTTTAGTACGCCGAGACATTACAAAAAGAAACAAATTCAAATACATTCCCATGCATAATGCGCGCGCTCACCTTCAAGCAAAAACTAAAGTAAACAAATAGTCTTGTATTGGAAAATACGTTTTATCCAGAAAGTAGACTAATTCGATTCAGGCTGGAAACAAGTAGCTTATAATTAAAAAGTGAATAATCTCAAATATCCACAATACAATATGAATCGTTTGTGTGTTTTACGTACTTCCTTTTCAAAATGGATAGGATAAAAACTGAATGGTAAGATAACGAGGTAGAAAAGATTTCAGATAAAGTAAAGAAATTAAACTAAAGAAGCATAATTTAAATTTGCTGCAAACTTACCTCAATAAAAGTGTGTATCTATTTACATACATGTGATATATATATATATATATATATATATATATATATATATATATATATATATATATATATGATGTGATATATATGTATATTTTATGACATATATGTATATATATATATGTATATATGATATGTATATATATGTATATATAATATGTATATTTATATATATATATATATCTATATATATATTTATGATACGTATATGTATATATGATATGTATATATATTTACGATATGTATATATATATGATATATGTATATATATATATATATATATGATATGTTTATATGATATGTGTTTATATATATATATATGATATGTATATATATTTATGTTATTCATATAAATATTTATATGTATATATATGATATATATATATATATATATATATGATATGTATATATATATATTATGTTATGTATATGTGTATATATATCTATGATATTTATGTATGTATATATATATATTTATGATATGTATGTATGTATATAGGTATATATTATGATATATATTATGGTATATATATATATATATATATATATATATATATATATATATATATATATATATATGCATTTGTTTATTCTTCAACTGACATCTCATCTACTCATTTTCTTACAAACGTGCCGTCGCTTTCCTCTGTCTTTTCTATAAGTACTTTTACGGTAACTGCTCAAAGAAGCTATTATTGCTGGTTCCAAATTGCATGAATTTAAGCGTGTTACTAGTTTGGGCATCTTTCACTAGTAAATGTAGCCGACTATTCGACTCCAACTTGCTTCCATGACAGTTATAGACTTCAAATATTCAAATGTAATGTCAATCGGCATCTGATGCCTTCGTCTAATCCCCATCATTCTTTTTTTCCTTTCCTGAAACTCTTTATTCCCCTTAACTCTTGCTCCGACTCCATGTAATCCCTTGCGTGTTACTGGCACTCCGGCAGAGCTTGGGATGAAATGCTTAAAAAAATGTATATATATATATATATATATATATATATATATATATATATATATATATATATATATATATTCCATTGAATCGTAAATACGATCCAATTCAAATTCAGACCTACAAATTCAAAATTCTTTTTGAATTTGTAGGTCTGATGAATTGGATCGTATTTACGATTCCAATGGAATAAATTACGACCATGGAATATTTGTGTTTAAGCCTTTTTATTATATCCTTACTCTGTCTTAGACATTGAGTTCTACCTGGATTCTTCCTCTTGGAATTTTTTTTCTAAAAATATACATGTATGGGTATTTATATATTTTGCATATGTATGTATATTTTCCACTAATAATTATCTATCTATCTATCTATATCTATATATATATAATTTATGTATAAATATATAATAAATATATATGATGTATATGTATATGTATGTGATATATATATATATATATATATATGTGTGTGTGTGTATATGTGTGTGTGTGATTATAAAAATATCATCTTTGATAGTGGATATTTTTGTTTCAATGTCCGTATAACCACACTGAAGATAGTTCATGTGGGCTTAAAACCTTAGGCACAACTTATTAAAAAAAGTATCCAAGTGTTGGCTAATTTTTGGCTGTATTTTCACCGAAAATTAAAGCAAACATACAAACTTTAGAACGACCCATGATCAGACACAATAGACATTCAGTTTCTGTTTATTTCATATGTTGAATATATATATATATATATGTCTGTGTGTAGATATATGCATATGTATATATATGCATATATACATTTATATATATGTACATATATATGTATATATATATATATATACGTATATATACATGTATAATTTTATATATGTATGCATATATGTATACATACATACACACACACAGATATATATATATATATATATATATATATATATATATATATATATATATATATATATATATTGTCCTGGGTATGACGATAAACTGCATCCAGCTGCAAGGTTTTTGATCGGGAATTTTTGTGGAGTGTGGAATCACCTCCTAATTGGTGTTGTTTCCAGGTCCACCCTGACCCGAGGTACTAGCACCTGTTAGGTCCCAGGTTTGGGTATATAGCTTAAACTAATCTTACCAAAGCAACGCCGACCGCTGGGATTCTAAGGAGGGTAGTGGAACTCTGGTGGAGGAAATTCCATCGAAGCGTCTCGGCAGCCAGACTTTGTCCATTTGTAGGCATGCACTAAGGCGGACCCAAACAGACCTGAACTTCGGCAGCCCGCTTCAACTCTCGGACAACCCCCCGGTCATCTTGGGTCATCTCCCTGCCACTGAAATCGTTTTTTTTTTCCGGGAGCTAAGTGCGCGTGGCTTGGACTGCGCAATCCTAGCACCCCCGCAGCGCTCTCGGTGTTTCCCTTTTGTTTCTTTTTTTTTTTCTTTCAAAAGTCCTGCTGCAACGGGCGACGAGGGTAGGCACAGGATAATACTGGTAGCCCTTAGTTCGAAGCCTACACGTTGGCGGTGTAAGCAAGATGACCGTTTCATTGCGCCACTGGGACTACGCATCGTCTCGTGTCCTACTTGCGCGACCAGGCGGACCTTTTTCAAGGATGGGCACCGCCTGCCTCACACGAGGAGGTAACCTATAAAGGGTGGCCTAAAAGATGCTGGCTCCAACTCAACTGGCCAGGAGGCCGCATCTGGTCGTCCCTTATCGCAGTCGACGAAAGAAGTTGAAATCTTTCGTTCTTGTTACCGGGAATATACAAACCATCCTGGACTGTCACGTTCATATTAGACCATATCGAAGAACTGCGCTGATTGCATCTGAACTCAAGCGCTACAATGTAGGTATCACTGCACTCAGCGAAACAAGATTCCCTGGTAAAGGTTCTCTAACTAAGGAGGGCAAGGGATATGCATATATCTGGAAAGTTCTTCCCTCCAGAGAAAGTCGAGTCCACGGTTTTGGGCTCGCTGGTTCGCTCAACCTCCTTTCTGTTCCGATGTGGGCACAGCGAATGACTAATGACCCTCAGAATGCCTCTCTCCAATAAAGTCTACGCAACCATTTTCACTGTGGATGCACCGACCCGGGATCTGAAGAGATAAAAGATGCTTTCGATGACTCTCTCGTCACAGCCCTACGAGCGTTACCTCGGACAGACAAAATCATCCTCCTTGGAGATTTTAATGCTCGAGTTGTCTCCAATACGTCAGTCTGGGCGTGAGTCATTGTCTCTGTCTTCTAAGCCTTTGTGCCGAGCATCAGCTTATGATTACCAATACCATTTTTCAGCACTCGAACAAATACAAGTTTTCTTGGATGCATTCGCGCTCTCGGACGTGGCACCTGTTGGATTACGTAATCGACCATTAACGTGATCGAAAAGATGTCCTTCAAACTCGCTCCATGCGTGGAGCGGACTGCTGTACTGATTATCGTATGATACGTATGAATCTCTCGCTTCGGTCTCCAGTCCGCAAAACCAAAGTCGCCCCTACACTCAATGTTGCCTATCTTGAACAAGCATAAAAACCAATCGAACCTCAAGCGAATTTACTCAACCTCTGTCAATCACTTCCAGTACTTCCCACCGATGTTAATGATTAACAGGAAGTCGACAGTCTATGAGACTCCGCTATCCTAGCTATCCGGCAAACCGCTGAGACTAAGCTTGGAAAAACTCAGCGTAGGAACCCTGGTTGGTTCGACGAACCCGTGGAAGTTATCCAACCAGTTCTGAAAGCAAAGAATCAGGCCCACAACGCTCATCTTGCACATCTACCTTCTCGTACTCACGCCCAAAACTGGCGCCGGCTACGAGCAGAGGCACAACTGAAGCTTCAGGAAGATCAAAACAAGTGGTGGCTCCGCAAATCTGAAGAAATTCAATGTTTTGTTGACGAAACCAAAACTTACGAGTTTTATGATTCCATTAATCGTATCTTCGGTCCTTCTCGCAATGACATAGCACCTGTTCGATCCGCTGATGGCTCTACTCTGCTCAAGGAAAAAGAAGAAATCCTAACACGATGGGTTGAGCACTTCCAGGAACTTTTGAACAGAGACATGCCGATTGGTTCGTCAGCTTTACTCGAACTTCCGATTCTCCCGGGCGTCCCTGAGCTGGACTCTGTTTCGCCATTAGATGAAGTTAAGATCCATAAGATCCATAAGAAACAAGAAGTCCCCCGGTGATGACGGTATTCCGGGAGAGGTGTAAAAGTATAGCGGACCGCACCTTGCATAATGTCTGCATTCCTTTTTTGACCTGTGCTGGACAAGCAGAATGATCCTTAAGCGATGGAAACACGCGAATATCATAAGAATTTACAAGAAAGGTGTCGCTCCATCTGCGGCAAAAGCAGAGGTATTTCCCTCCACTATGTGGCCGGGAAGATTCTCGCGTGTATTACGCTTCGCACGTCTTCTCGTCTTTCTGACTGAACGAATTCTGCCGGCATCTCAATGTGGCTTCACACCTGACCGTAGTACCCGCGACATGATATTCGTCGCTCGTCTACTACTCGAAAAAAGCAGGAAGCAGCAAAGAGAGTTTTAATTTTGCTTTCGTTGACCTAAATAAAGCCTTTGATACGGTCAATCGGGAGACTATGGCTTTTGCTTTATAAATTTGGCTGTCGTTTACTTTTTTTATTCAAATTCTACGTTCTACGTTCGGTTGGAGATGTTGTGCGGATGTCGGATCATCGCCTCCCACCGGAGAGCTCGAAACCGACAGCCACACACGAGGAGGAGGCCCAAAGAAACGATTCCGAGACTATCTTGTCTCCTGTAACATTGACCTGACACAATTTGAGAACCTCGCAAAGGATCGGATCGGCTGGCGGTCTCTCCGTGTTGCCGGAGTGGTTCACTTTAGGAGGAGAGACGAGGAGCACTCGAGGGGATGCGACGCCAGCGTCATCTGCAACTTGTCAATTTCGCACCGGGCATGTTTCCCTGCCACCTGTGCCCGAGAACATGTCCTTCACGGATCGGGCTGTTGTCTCATTTGGCAGCCCAGATAAGTCGGACAATGATAGAAGGACAGCGTCAGATAGAAGGTCAGCAATGACAGACAGCCTGAGAGAGACATCTCTCTCTCTCTCTCTCTCTTTCTCTCTCCCTCTCTCTCTCTCTCTCTCTCTATATATATATATATATATGTGTGTGTGTGCGTGTGTATGTGTGCAAATATATAGAAAAATAGGTAAGAACACGTTAGGTAAATAACCCGAAGTTCTTTAGTATTTTTGTTTTTATTTTTTAAAAAACAGTGCTCAACACAAAAGTAGAGCCTAAATTATAATTATAATTATTTTTTTAAAAAATATGATTCCTTCGCTACATAAGAGTTCTCATGTTTCAAAAACAAGAGCCAAAAGCTCTGTTTCATCCTCAAGCGAAATTTTTGGAATAACTAATCTTGAAGTTTACGCATCTTTATAATTCATTCGTAGAATTAATTACTATAGAAACGGCTGAAGCGACCAGTCCAATAGGAGGCGTAAGAGTTAACAATTTTTATCAACATATCAGTCATCCTAGGAAAGAGGCCAAGTCAAGGCAGTGTCGGGGTGTGCATTTCAAAGCAAATGATGATATTCCAATACGCTCATCGTTTAGTCCGTCTTAGCGACAGATACTTATTGGCACCATTGTACGCCGTTAAGTGTCTAAAAATTTTTTTTTTCTAAAGGGGCTGTTCGTACATAAACGCGTCGCGCAGAACTACAATTTGTTTTTGTGACGATTTCATTTGGCAGCCCAGATCTCGGACGGAGATAGAAGGACAGCGTCAGATAGAAAGTCAGCAATGACAGACAGCCTGAGAGAGATATATACATCTCTCTCTCTCTCAATATATATATATATATATATATATATATATATATATATATATATATATATATATTATAAATTAATTGATTTAAAATATGTTTTTTCCGCTACACAGTTTCTAACCATGTTTCAAAAATGGAAGCTAAAAAGCCACGAATTTAATTTTGCAATTAAGAACACCGGATTATATATCTTACTGTTCTTTCTTTTTATTTAAATACATACATACATACATATATATATATATATATATATATATATATATATATATATATATATATATATATATATTATAATTAAGTAATTCATCGAATCTAGAAGAAACGTCAACAGAATGCAGAAACCACTGGACGGCCGTTTCGTCCTATATTTGGGACTCATCAGCAGTATATAGTGCCGCTCGATCAGATATTCTGTGGTGGAACTCAAATGCGTTTCCCTTACCCATAGGACTGTGCCCCCACCAGCCACGACTACTATCTCTAAGCCGCTCTATTAGAAGCCGGTTCAAGCAAGGATATACAAGTGATAGAAAATTATTAGGAGGATTTAGATTCTAGACTCGATGTATTACTTAATTATAATTATGTCAAATCTTTGAACCGGCTTCTAATGCTCTGTATGGAGCGGCTTGGAGATAGTAGTCGTGGCTCTTTGGGGCACAGTCCTATGGGTAACGGAAACTCGGATGAGTTCCACCACGGAATATGTGATCGAGCGGCGCTATATATTGAGTCTAATTCGCTACCTCTTCGTCACCGGCGCCGGTTGGTACGGTTGGTATGATGTTTGGGTTTCAATTCTCGGTAATGGATGCGCACCGCTGATGAGTACCAAATATAAGACGAAACGGCCGTCTAGTGCTTTCTGAATTCTGTTGAGCTTTCTTCTAGACTCAGTGAATTATAATTATCTCAAATCCTTATATTTATATGTATATATGTATATGCATATATATATATATATATGCTTATATGTGTGTATATATACATATTTATATGTATATATGTATGCACATATATGTATGTATATCTATATATACATGTATATGTATATATATGTATATGTGTGTGTCTATATATTTATAAATATATATTTTATGATATATATACAAGGTGTTGCACCAAAATCCAACACTTGACAAAAAGAAAACGAAATAGGTAATAAAAACAAAAGTTGTATATGCAGATACCCGACAGTTTATTTAGCAACAGTTACATACTACATTATTTTTCAATGTAACCGCCGGCAGCGGCGACGACCATCTCAAGGCGGGCGCGAAATGCATAACACGCTTTGGCGACCATGTCCTTTTCCATAGCGGTGAACCCTTCCACGATGGCAGCCGTGTTGTGGGCTTTCTTGTTGGTCTTGGTCTCAATCACGTCCCAGAAGAAATAGTCAAGGAGGTTGCGATCGGGTGAGGAGGGCGGCCACAAGTCCGGCGAACAGTGAGGAACATTGTTGAGCAGCCAAGCCTGGGTCGTCTTGACCTTGTGTGCAGGGGCGGAGTCCTGCTGGAAGACTTAGGGGCGTCCGGTGGCGATCTCGTCTATCCAGGGCATCACCACGCTCCTCAGCACCTCATGGTAAATCTCAGCGGTGACTCTCATGTCCTTTTGAAAGAAGAATGGAGGCATGACCTTCCCCTCGCTGGAGATGACCCCAAGGACCATGACGGAGAAGAACTTCGTATGCTTCATGACGGGAATCACCTCGATGATTTTGCAGATACACCTGTCGTTTTGCCTGTTGCTCGTCCAGTCCTGGATGAAATTCTTTTCATCAGAGAAGAACCTCAGCATCCCGGCGGACCCGTGCTTGAGCTCGTTTAGCAAAGCCGTCACCTTGACCTTCCTCGACTCCTTGGAGGCATTCGTGCTGAGTATGCGGTGAGACTTGCGGTTGGACGAGTAACCAATGTCCTTCTTGATCGTTCGGCAGATCGTCGACTTGTGACAGCCCATGCCAGCGACGATCTTGGCGTAGCTCTGGCTTCCATCGTTGCCGGCTGTCTCCTTGACGGCGGCGACGAACTCGTCGGTCCTAACGGCCGAAGAACGAACGTTGTGGGCCTTTCGTTTGGCAGTAAACTCGTCCTTGTTCTCACACGACTTCCACTTCCTCCAAATGTCCATGGTTTTCTTCAACCCAAACCAGGCCATCATTTCCGCAGGCTTCTTTCCGACGCGAAAAGAAGCAACTACCGCTGCTCTGCGCTCATATTCCATCCTGGAAAAGGGTAGAGAAAAAACGTTAGTTAGTTATCAAACTGTCGGCTATCTGCATGTACAACTTTTTGTTTTTATTGCCTATTTCGTTTTCTTTTTGTTTAGTGTTGGATTTTGCTGCAAAAATCCTGTATGTGTGTGTCTATATATGTATATACATATATTTTATGATATATATATATATATATATATATATATATATATATATATATATATATTTTATGATATATATGTGTGTGCCTATATATGTATATATATATATATATTCTATGATATATGTATGTCTCTATATATGTTTATATATACATTGTGACATATATATATGGTACAATATGTATATATATGGTATGATATATATATATATATGTATGGTACGATATATATATATATCGTACGATATATATATATACATATGGTACTATATATATATATAGTACTATATATATATATATATATATGGCTATATATATATGGCTATAAATCTATCTATCTATATATATATATATATACATGAAGAAATATAATCTTAAGATGTGCTATATTTATGGGATAAAGTGCTCAATAACAGAGATAGTGTGTGTGCGTGTGTGTGTGTGTGTGTGTGTGTGTATAAAGATTATAGTTATCAGGAAAGTATGTAATATGTAGGGACTTCCACCGTCGGGATGTGCGAGAGAAGAAGCTCTTGGAGTAGAAGAGGCGGTTACCTTTAACTGTTTCGACAGTAAAAAGGAGGTACTGAGATTCCAAACCCAGTAGCACGCTCAAGTCCATAAAGTTCCGGCAGCAGTGTAAATAGCTCGTCAGATTAGTATATGATATATATATATATATATATATATATATATATATATATATATATATATATATATTACAGGTAATCGATCCGTTGTTATATACTCCGGGTGGATCCTAGTAATATTAATTATTAAAACTGATCCAACCACAGACAGCTCGATGTATTTATTATAACTGTGCATATGTATTTTTTTACAGGAAAAAAAAAAAACAAAACAAAATTACCTCAATATGGGATAGTTTATTTCAAGTTGGTCTGTACGCGGCTATCATCAGCCTCTAAGTGTCTGTCTCGGAGCATTGTTTTTAAATTTATTTTTAATGTCAGTTCTCCTCTGGTAGACGCCTTGTTAATGAGAATGGGATTGGGTTAGCGACTGGTGGAGGGCGTAAGGTATCTTATTACGGGGGACTTGAGGTATTTTTTTTTTTTTTTTTTTATATATATATATATATATATATATATATATATATATATATATATAGTATGACCAGTGTTTTCGTATAGCTTCTGAATTAGGCTCATAACAATTTTGGAACGTTTCTTCTTTCCAGATAGGTGGAGAATTTTGTTATTTTACTTTCGCAATTTGACAACATCCGCTCTTAACGACTTGTCAACTTTTCTTCGGTTCGCCATGTTTGAAAATGACGTCGTAATGATAAACGATCGTCATATTAACCTTTCAGAAATTCGGATTATGTGCTTTATTGTCACAGGCATCCTAAGTTGTTCCTTAATTTTGTACACTAAATATTTGAGTAAAGTATTAAATGAATCATAGCATTCCAAATATCTTACAGATTTAAAGCACAACTGAGCTTGTCTACATTAATGAAAATTTCAGAAAAATGGTCTTATATTTTTCGAGGTATTGAAGTTTAAATTTTTTTCCTTAATTTTAGAGGCTATATATATATATATATATATATATATATATATATATATATATATATATATATACAACTGTTTCTTCTATGTTAATTCTACTTGAATTGTCTGTTTTGGACTTAGCTACATGGAGATGACCACAAGAGAAACATTTGAATAATTTTCTAAAGTTTAAATTAGTAAAAATAATAATAATCACACTATCACACCTCTCGCATGTGGAACTCTCTTCCGGCTTCTTGTTTTCCAGTCAACTCTGATTTTCAAAAATTTAAACGCAATGTCAATCGGATCTTTTTGTCTTCTTAATTCCTGTTCTTTTATTCTTCTCTCTCTTTAATAATGTTTTCTTTTTCTCATATTCTCTTACACTCAGTAATCTCTTGCATTTTAGTGGCTTTATTGCCTTGCTAGGTGTAAAATGATTAAAAAAGAATAATTCATGAAACTTACTATTTTCCTAATTAGTTTCATCAATTCGTTTCACATTTAAAAAAATCTAATTAAAACTATTATTTTCACTTTCAATTTATTATTTTCATTTATTTAGAGAATATCATAAATTCTCTTTTTTTTTTGCTCCGTTCGACTAATTTGTATTGATATGAAATATTAGTCAACAGTGACTATAATGAACACTGTTCATTTTCTAAATTGCAGCTGAATTTTGACAAGGAAGATAAAAATTATTTCTATACAAACACGATGAATTAAAAAAATATTGACAGAAACATGCTTATATATGTCAATTTTATAAATTTGAATAAAAAAGTAAATAACACAAACCAAAGTAGAATCTGCAAGATTTTCAGTCCTGATGTAATCGTAAGTTCTATGTTAATAGTTTCTTCTCACGCACTTCTTGCTTGTGGAACTCTTCTTGATTTCCTGTCAGCTACACTTCATAAATTTAAATGCAATGTCATATGTCTTATTCTTTATTGTCCTCTCTCCTCAGTTTCTCAGTTTCATTCACTTTCTTGCATCTTAGTGGCTTTATTGCCTTGCTTGATGTAAATTGAATAAAAATATTAAAAGCATCTTTTAAAAATTGTTATGCAAATTAAATATTACCGTTTATATTGTAAACGCCATTTGTTAGCAATATATATTTTAATAAAAATCTATGTCAAAGTGGAACGTTTTTCGATTGACGCGTTTCAATTTTTAGGATCTTTCACATAAAAAATTACGTTTTGTCATAGATTGTCATAGATTTTCCTAAAATTGTTCTGATATATATAATTTGACATATCTTTTCCCTATATACATATAGTCATTCACAGGCAGACTGTTTCGCTGTACCATAGACATCCGATTGCTTTAATCCGCGATTGAAACCCGACCGATTTGCCATCCGTCAGAGATCTTACCTCTAGGCTATCGTTGCACAACAGAGAGAAAAGGAGAGCTCAATTGAAGAGCAATGTGTTAATAGCAGTAGGATCCACTTTTTTTTTTTTGAATTACCCTTTTCTCAAAAGTGCTCAACCTGATTTCTCGGGAGTATATATATTGTCATCCTCAGTCAGACTGTTTCGCTATATAGTGATGGTCACTTCCGGCGATTTAGACATATGAGGATTCGACAACCGCATTCAGTTTCTATGCATGTGGCACTTCAATCCCGCCAGTGACATGCATACAAGTCTACATATTGTGCAGCAGTGAAGATTTAGGGACATATCAGCAGGAACATTTGCTGACGTTTTTTGTCATTCCCTTTCATCTCTTACTTGATCAATATGACTGATTTCGAAATTTCAATGTCATATATGTAAGATCGATCGCAAGTTCGTTATAAGTTCTTGCTACAGTCGGAGTTGTTTCCTTTTAAGGTGGGAACATACAGACAGAATGCGAATTTATAAAAGATAACCATGCATTCTGCCTTCTTACTTCCCCACAATATTGTCTGATAGTTCTTTTAGCTTACTTTCTGAATTTACCACAGTGTCATCTGAGTCGAGTATGTTGTTACGGTTATACCGACTGATAATAAATTCTTATCTGTTTTCTAGTCTTAGAATCGTTACACTCACAGTTTAAATATATCCATTGAAAATAAAACTCATTTATGTCGAGGGTGACGAAATGCCAGATTAAGAATTTTAATCTAGAGTAAGTAGTCAAAGATTTCGGTAAACAATGTGAAAGGAAAAAAATCGTATATCATTACTAGGAGCGAGTCTTTGTAAAAATAATTTTTGTGTAGATTTCAGTTGTATAATCTAGATGAAGTTTTATAATGAAAGGAAATTCTGCATTAGTTTAGACTATTTCAGTTTCATTTCGATATACTGAAATATCAAAGTAAATAATCTGGGATTACAGAAACATTTTTCTTTTCCTCATTTTCTTGGTACTTAGTTTTTACCAATATCAAAATTCGATAGATGAGGAGCCAATCCTTGTGTCAGTTGTTAGTTTATTTCTTTTCATTAGATGCGTCAATCCACTTGCGTATATAAAACTAGGTTGGAATATATTTCTGTGGTTTTCTTCGTAAAGTAA
Organism: Acanthosepion pharaonis; assembly: GCA_903632075.3. NCBI lineage: Eukaryota > Metazoa > Mollusca > Cephalopoda > Sepiida > Sepiidae > Acanthosepion > Acanthosepion pharaonis. The sequence continues at coordinate 3,687,608 of CAHIKZ030001813.1, forward strand.
CTTTCTATGATATTGTAAAGAATATTTCTTAACAGACGTTTCGTATTACAAAAACAAAATAAACACATTTCCAAATCCCTAACAAAGTGTAGTGATATTTTCCATGACGTGTATAAAAAGAAATTTAATGATGATTTCTGTTAATTAAAGCAAAGTTTAAAACTTTTAAGAACTGACAATTTGTACACATTTTGGGGGACATTTTTAGTGCCGAGTTTGGAAACGAGCAGTTTGCAAATATGAAATGTTTTCAATCCAGATTAGTTTCTACATAAAAGGGCAAATGGAAAAGTTTGCATATTTATAAAATTTTTCTTATGTACTAGTCTATACATGAAACTGTCTACGTGTTTATTTTAATTTGAATTTAGCTCTAGGCGAATCCACAGGATTACGCCCTCATCCATCCATATATAGTCATTCACAGGCAGACTGTTTCGCTGTACCATAGACATCCGATTGCTTTAATCCGCGATTGAAATATATATATATATATGTGTGTGTGTGTGTGTGTGTGTGTGTATGAAATCATAGTAGTGGTGTTTTTTAGGGTATATATATATATATATATATATATATATATATATATATATATATATATATATATATAAATATAAATTAATTGAATTAAAAATATGGTTTTTCCGCTACAGTTTCTAACCATGTTTCAAAATGGGAGGTCCGAATTTAATTAAATTGGACCTCCCATTTTTGAAACATGCTAGAACTGTGTAGCGAAAAAACTCATTTTTAATTCAATTAATTTATATATTAATGTCTCTGTAAATTTACATTGAGCACTATTTTGTAAAAATAAAATTACCTATAAGAACACCGGATTATATATCTTACTGTTCTTTCTTTTCTTTTATATATATATATATATATATATATATATATATATATATATATATATATATATATATATATATATATATATGGGGAAAGAAACAGCACGCTCAATGCATTAGTTGCTCAACGCAATGAGTTTGACTATGTTTGATTTTTTAAACATACATCTTTAATCAAAGGAGGAAGCAATTTACTAGGGCAAACGTGTGTAGAAAGTACTTTGATCGCTAGATCATCCACAGAAAATTCGCTTCCCGGTTTTTGTGGTATTTCACTTATCTTTGCAGATTTTCTGTTATTACTATGTCAGAAACTACATGCAACTGGCTCGAATATATACCCAAACTCATATTTAAAACAAATATTAAATTTAAAAGCATTCTTTTTCCTTCGTGTGCATATGTATTCACATTAACGTAAAAATCATTTTAATCTGATGAAGGCGTAAATGACGAAACGCGTTACACGAAGATTATTTTCCACTTCGCCATTGATTTTCCTTTTATATATATATATATATATATATATATATATATATATATATATATATATATATATATATCAATTTATCAATATTTGTGAGGACATGTATATATACATCTCACACACGCACACACACATAGATACATATATATATATATATTTTCCTTAAACTGCATGGATCTACACATTCTCACGGATGTTGATATATGCATGTACTTATTACTTTATACGTTTATATATATATATATATATATATATATATATATATATATATATATATATATATATATATGTATGTATATATATATGTATGTATGTACACACACTCACACATACACGTAAAAAAGTGCGCGTATGTTTATAATCATTCCTATCATGGGCATTCCATAAATGTAGCTTTTTTGAGACTTGGCAGTAGAGAGGCATGAATTCCTAGGCTATTTGTAATTTGTCTGTTTCAACTAATACATACATTCTTCCAAATACTCAGAAATTTAGGAAAGAATTGTTTATGTTAAGTCTGTATTTTATTGAACCGGTAATATTGAAATCGCTTATAACTTTATCGTGCACCATATTGACTTTGTATATTTCTCGTAAGAAACTGCGTTTTGTGATCGATATATATATATATATATATATATTGTTGCAGGAAATGATTTCTCCTGATCATTACCATGTCTTTAAGTTTAAATCGTGTTTATTACATCATTTTTATTTTTCCTAATTACATACTTGAATTTTTGAATCAAATGAGCCTTTTAGTTGATCGAATTCAATGATGAATATCTTAAAAAACTGAAATAAGATTGTGCAGTGAGACAAAACAAAAATAAATACCTTCTTCTTTATCTGTTATATTTATTCGTACGAATCGTTACTGACTTTGTAAACGACTTTATATCCTTCTTAAGGTTCGAATATAACTGTATATTAGAGAACGGATATCAGAAATGTGGAATAAAATAGACCAGGAACTTTCAAATTGTTTGCAAAGGAGAATTCGGGTTATGTTCTGAAATTATATCGAATACCTTGCAGACTACATGAAGTATGTTCCTAAATGTGATATTTGTTATGACTGACTCATTCATTCTTAGGGCAGCGAAATAGTCGCCACGAACGAACTAGGATCATGCAACGAACTTGTAGAAAATAGGTTCAATGGTTCACAGCAAATGACCAAATAATATCCCTCATTTGGTTAGACGCTTGTAGACATTATAGAATCTAGTAGGAGACATTAAGAATTAGATAGACTACATAACTATCAGTAAGAGATTCAGGAATGCAGTTCTAAACCCTAAAGTTATCCAAGAGCCGAGTTGGAAATTAAAGTATTCCAAAGCAACGTATAAACCGCAATACAGCAGACTCCGATGCGACTTAATTTGCAAACCGGTTTATGTGGATACAGTCAAGTGCATATGTAACAGCTTAGAAGAGGTTAGTAATTCAAGGTGGAACGCCATATGAGAAGTTCTGGGTAACATCAGCGAGCGAGCGACAATACCTCAAAGAAAGAGAAAAAAAAAGAAAGGAATACATGACAGATTAACTTTTTGAGTTGATGAAATGGTCAGCAGACAATGCCAAGGAATGGCACAGAATATAGTATATTAAAAAAAACATTAGATAAAAATGTAAGCAGATAAAATATGAATGGCTTAATGAGAAATGTACAAAATGATAGAAAAACCGAGGAACATAGAGTAGGCATACATAAATAGGAACTAAAAGGAAAGCCACAATCAGGAGTGAATTAAATGTTTTGGACACATGAAGAAGGAAGCATGGAGAATTTGACATGCGCAGAACATTGAAAGCAAGAGGGAGAGAGGAAAACAGCGAATAACCTACCTAACGAGTTTAAGCAAGTGGATAGCAGAATCTCTCTTTCTTTGTGATGGTCACATTAACTGCTGTCACTAGACCATTGTTTTAGGTGTTTCACTTTTAAATCTTGATCTCTTGTAAGCTATAATAAAGGCTCTTGCCAGTTTTAACATAAACCTGCTTACAAATTCAAGCATCGCAAAGTCTGTTGTTATTGTAGTTTAGGCGTTAATCTAGGTTTTCATATGACTGGAAGATACTCGATCCCATATATTACATTATTTTTTGAAGGGCTTGGTCGAACCGATAACTTATTAGCACCCTTGCGTATGTGAATAACAATGGCTTAAATATGGTTCTTTAGTGAGAGTAATTCTGTAACATTTACTTGTTTTTAATTATTTTAAAGTCTGTTTTAATGAATAAATACTTTTTATGAATGCATTATAAAGAAAAAGAGCGAGTGACGAGTTATTTAGTATCGGTTCTCTTATATGGTACTGAATGCTAGACATCTCCTTCACAGATGATGAGACTTGAAGCAACAAAATTGTGGTTATACAGAAGGATGCTGAACTGGTCATGTGAACAACGACAAAGATTTAAGGAAAATAGAAACAAAAAGGATATTTCTACGTAGAATCAGAAAGAGACAGGTGAAATTTCTATGATATATAATGAGGAAAGAGGGCTTGAAGAATTTAGCACTCACAGGACATGTAGCTAGCAAGAGGGACAGAGGAAAGCAACGAATAACATTTGGCAGAACAGGGATTAGGAGGGTTCACAAAAAGACAGACCTTATTCAGAATTACAAAAGAAAGGGATTTATAGAGAGACGACACCCTGAAGGGCAAGGTACATGATAGAAGAAGCTTCAGTTTATGTTCTTGGTTGATTTATGTTTGAAAACCAAATAAAATTAGTCCTGGATATGACGATAAATTACATCCGGCAGCAAAGCCTCTGATCGAGAGATTGGAGGTTTTGAGTTGCGTGGAACCATCTTTTAATTGCTGTTGTTCCCAGGTCCACTCTGATCCGAGGTGGTAGCACCTTTTAGGGTCCCAGCTATGGGAAAATAGTGTTTTGATTTTTGATTGATTCACTAAGAAAGTGTAAAAATACACTATATACATTATGATAAAAATACCAACAATATATTTATAAAAACAATGACTAATAATAATGCATTTTTATAGCAAAATGGCAATACAACACTAAAGTATAAAAATACATTTTTATGGTAAAACTACCAGCAATAGATTTATTATCTACAAGATATATATATCTAAAAAACATACTTTTACCCTGAAAGTATAAAATTATGTACAAAATATATGTAGTTGAAGCCATAAAATTGCGTAAAAATATTTAGATTTCAGCATTAAATAACCCATATAGGTGTTGATATGGCGCTAAACAAAAACAAGCAAACCAAAACCAAATAAAATAACAAATAAAAATGTAAAGATATGGTTGTAGTTATTTTGCATTTTTAATATCAGTTGAACTGAATGAAAATTCTTGCACAGTAGCTTATACTGAGATACTGATATTAATGTACTAATGGTTCAGAAAGATAAAAAAAAGTAAAATAAAAATAACTATACATAAATAAATAAATAAAACCAGACAATTATTATAATGTTAAGTAGCTTTGAATGTATACAAAAAAGAAAAGAGGAAAATTATTCCTGGAGAAAAAAAAAAGAAAAGAAAAGCGCTCATTTTGTAGTTATTTATAGTCATCATAAATTTCTTATTTTTCTTAAATGGTTCGTAAGCGATTTCATTTACTATAACGATAGCTATGAAAATTCACATTGCATATTCAATGCGAAACAAAAGGCTCATAAAATATTTCAAAACAGAAAAGCATCCTTACTGACAAACCGAACGAAAAAAATATATGTCGTTCTAAACACTAACTCTATCATAACTACAATTCTTTTTAATCAAATTCATCCCAAGCAGTTCACTAAAGCCACAAAGGCACAAGGGTTTACTGGGTGTGGAAGAATTAGAAAAAAGAAACAGTAATAAGGAGCGAGAACAATAGAAGAATAATCATGAAAACAGTAGATAACGATTGACATCGCATTTAAATTTTGGAAGATCAAAATTGGCTGGAAAGCATGGAGCCGAAAGAGTTCCACAAGCGAGAAGTGCGAGAAAAGAAACTGTCAGCATAGAACTATACAATAGAACTGATATCTCTCGTGAGATGTAACTTACAGTTACATCTTGCCAATTTAACTATAAAATGATGCAACCCTGTGCAAGTCTAGTATTGCATTTAAATTCGTAGTCTTGGTATCATAGCGAAGACAATTTAGAAATTCTCTTTTGACGACGGACAACTGACAAGGGAAAATGTGCTTAACAGCCTTCTGCTCAACAATCATGTGGAAACGTCAATGTATGTACCATTTGAATAAATATCTCTACTATATATATATATATATATATATATATATATATTGTTATCCACAGACTGTTTCGCTGTATCACATCTCATCAGTGTGGCCAGATGTCCGGTTGCCTCTAGCTAGGATAATAGCTGGCCACTCGTATTTGAGGATAATTGTCTACTAGGGCAACTAGCCAATCCCTATTGCAGACACTTGCTCAGGCACATTTGTGTTTGCTCAACACCCACAGAGCCCATCTGTGGTTTATACTGCAACTATGCTGAGCAGACCTTAGTTACAGTTTCTGGGAAAGAGCGTGTTATCTAGCGTGATCAACAATTTGAACAAGGCCAGCACGCTCAAGCCGTCGGCCATGATAACTTGTGGCTTCGTGCTAGCACAGCTGTCGACGGCCCACAAGAGTTCCGTCTACCCAATTTCCCTCACAAGGCTTGGGTCAACCCGTGGTATCGTTTTGAGGCACTTTCTAGCTGGGATCGGCCTCGATAACATCAAGAAGTCGCATTCCCGACAAATCGACTATGGTGAGATTCGAACCCGAGTCTCATGGTCAGAAAGCGCATTTTTGAACAGGATGATTAAAAACTTCATTCCAACGGACGTTATGAAGGAAAACCCGGAAAGAGTCCCAATCTAATGGTTGATAACAGAAAGATATTCTGTTGGTAGGAGGTTCTTAGCTGGTGGAGAGAGGAAGGAGATTTTTACAGACACTACCGTATGATCAAAGTTGCGAAAAGAGCAGAACTGCGTAGTATGACAAATGTTAAGGATAGAGAAAAGAAGCGTGTCCATCATGGTTTCTGGGGAAACGCGTTCGGAAGTCAACCACTTGCGTGAGAGATTGAGTGATTGAAAAGTTAAGTGTTTGGATGCCAGCAAGGTCAGGGTCAGTGTTTAAGCAGCTTGGTATGGTGGGTATTAGAGTCATCGAACACGAATATGTTTGCAAACGGGTGTAGGGAGATGGTCTTGTCTATATTAGCGGAAATACTATCGAGCCCCAACAATCTTGAGAGGTAAAGGGAACAGTAAAGAAAGAAGAGATAGCCGACCGAATTAAGTAGAGAGGAACGGAGAGACATGTACGAAGGTCTGGGGATTAGAGAGAGAGAGAGAGAGAGAGAGAGAGAGAGAGAGAGAGAGAGAGGTTCCCTAGCCAGCGGGAGATTTTCGTATGTGAACTTTAGAGTCCTTTCTAAAGAGAGGGTGATAGCCAGGAATCGAGAAATCAGAGGAAAGGATTGAAGATTAGTTTCGCAGAGAGATAGGATGTCCGGAGACTTTTCGAAGATGAACGCTTCCACATTACAGAAGTTGGTACGAAGACCACAAATGTTGGAAAAAGAAAGGATAAAGGGTTTATGAGTTGTTTGCTGAGCTGGTTTAGGTTTATATCTTTGGTTGTTTATAGTCATGATGCGTTATATTGATAAGGAAAGGTCTAGGGTATTGATAGCAGTCGGTGCAGGAAAAGAATTAGCTCAGACTGCAGCATAGTGCTTGTAGGAACATCTTTCCATGCGCGACATGGCACAGCAAGAACCCCGATATTAAGCAACTGTTGATCAGAGCAGCCTCTCAAGACGCTACACAACAGTTCGGGCTCCTAATTTCCAGTCGGGAACAACAACAACAAAAAAAAAAACTGCCAACCCGGTACCTTCAGTATGAAGAGACGTTGCTACCACCCACGCATATGACAAAAATTCATGAAAGCACCAATATTAAAGCCTGAGAAAAGGAACCGGAAACCCCTTCTTAAACAGGAAACAAGGGATGAGACTCTACTCCTGTTAAGGAGAATGGGGAGGAGTATGGACTCGGCGATAGAAGAGACTGTTTACTCCTTAAAAAAAAAAGAAAAAAAGAAGAAAAAACAGAAAACAATCCCGGGTTTGACTTCCAGATAAATTATTTCAAAGAAAGTGCTTTCAGATAACTTATTTGGAGTGTCAAGTTGCGGCCCACAGATGCCCCAGCTCAGACATGTATAAAATACCTGTGCGCCAGCGGGGGTGTAAAAAAATAATTAAGTTCTAACTTAGAATAAGTTCGAATACCAACTCTTTCAAACTGCGTTCACAAATCCCCAGTCAGTAACCACGAAAACGAAAGAACGTCATTAAATGCTGCGAGCCCAATTAATTAACATTACGTTAACACGATTTAGTACGAACGTGTATATATATATATATATATATATATATATATGCACAAACAAAAATAAAAGCAAAGGTAGCAAGACATTGCAGAGAATCAAGAGAAGAAATATTCAATTAAAACAAAACCTACATTACATTCAAAAGTGATCAAATTCCCCCATTTTAAGACCGGCAAATTTCTCTTATCGGTTACTTTTGACCAAAGTGGGCTTAATTTGTCAGCCGTTCATTGGAATTAAGCGGGTTTTTCGCTGTTTTCCCATTCGTAAGTTTTCTTTCCTCATTAAGCCTTTCCAGAAATTTCAGCTTGATTGTTAGAGAATAGATTTACGTTTTTTGTTTTTGCTTTCTAAAAAAAACTTCATTGTTCTATAAAGTCGGATACTTAAATAATATCATATGATATGTCCATGTTATTCATGGCATTCATCACTCGAACCATGCCTCTATAGTTTCAAGTATCCTATCTTCGTCTGGAAATTGTCTAGCACTTATTGCTATATAGAAAATTAATCCCTCACAAAAGCGGCGTAAAATAATATGTCAAAGTTCTGCTTCATTTTATATCTTTCAATGTTGTTTCATTGTGAATATCACCGTGGCCAGTGGCACCCTGGCCACTGGGTTTTCGTTCGTATTGAGTGGGGTGGAGGTGCCGGATCGGTGAGCAGAGACTCTGAAAGAGGCGATTATGTGATATATTCTGCCTGGGAGCCATACTGTTTCATATGGCAGGTCTACTTATGCTGGAATCAACCACAGGATAGTCGACCATGAAGTCGTGATTTATCAGCGCTATTTTGTGGATCCTGATAACACTAATAATAATATCAAGCGTAAACCGCATCGACAGTTTAATACTTCATCGTTGTTGTTTACGTCGCATCTTCACGAATTTGTGTGGGGTCAGCCGTACAAGAACAGACTTATATCTTCAGCATTTATTTGCTGCGTAGTTCACGAATACCCTTTTTAATAATGTTTAATTGTTATAAACATATATACCTTGGTTTTATTAATCTTTATATCAGGGAATAGCAGACTATTTTATGCCGCTTAAGTGAAGGATATTTTTTACACAGGTGTTCATCCTGTAAAAGGCCTGGGGGCCAATCGCGGTAGACGGTTACAGAGCAAGAGGCACAGCTTATACGGATATGTGTGAAAGATAACGGTTAATCCTAGACCTGAATAGGTTAAGATTGTAGTGATCGGGGAAGCAACCTCTTGGGAGTCGATTCTGCAAAGCAATGGTTCGTGGAAGAAGCTGCTTGAGTGGAACTTATATTTCACCCGGGGAGTATGAAGTGAATGAGGGTGGTTCGCAACAATGTGCGTGGCAAAGCGGGTTTTAGCCGTGAAGATGAGGACTTGTGAAACTAAAGAGTGTAGTTCATCTGAACAATCTCCATGGAAATAGCGATAGAGCAGTGAAAGGCTTACAACATCTCGTCTTTGAGAAAAGGGGTTATTGGGTGGAAAGCAATTTGTCACTTACAAGGACATCGAGAGGCTTTTATACTGTATTAAGTGTGAAACGTGAAAACTGGGCAGATCCTGCCCATACATAGAAGCAGTGTTACTGAATATCACAGTTCAACACTCTTTTTGTTTCTAACGGGATTTTCCTATCTCTTAATACTTAGACTCTGGAGGGCATCAATCATTCTCTCAATGCTCTTCCGGGTCTTTTTTGTGTGTCACGCTTTCGATAGTTTGTTAGTTGACGATTTTAAGAAAATCTATTTTTACGAATTAAATTTCTCCGGGTTCTGGGCCTATTAAAGACTTCAAAAAGTTTTTTATGTGGTCGAATGACCTTACAAAATAAAGGTCTTCATCCGGGTATTTGTTGTTTGGCGCTAAAATTAAGCAAGTTGCCTGGCGAAGTCAGTTGTAAAAATCTGCTTCAGAGCAGTTCGTTTACTACCATTGGATGACTGGGCAAGTAAATTATACCGTAAAAATCCAGCAACTCCCGACTGAACTTACTTTAAAGTATTTTTAACTTCTTGCCGGTAAGCCTTTAGGTTTTTTTTTTCCTTTTTAGCCACTGAACATATCACTAAAATTAAAATAAAACCTTATTTGTTTACTATAAAACTTAGTTGGTTTTCTTGTTGTTCCATTTGCTTTTCTATACTTTATTTCTTTTGTCGCACACGTGACAGCGATCCAGATAGTAAAATTCACCTATAACAATTGATGAGTTGCTACCGAATGAAATAAAAATACGCCATACTTGTGGTACAGAACGGTAAAAAAAATGAATCAATAAAAAGAATTCAGATACCAAACAATGAAGTAATAAGAATATTGAATGGAAAAGACCATTTTTGCACTATTAGAAACAGAGTTAATTAAGAATGAAGAAATAAAAAAACAAAAGAATTTGAAAATAAGTCTAAACTGAAGAAAGTTCATTAAGGTAAAAAAGTGACCTCTTCAGTTAAACTTAAAAGGAGAGAGTCAAGTTCAGTCCCTGATGTCTGAAACATCTAAAAGAGAAGTGAAGAGGACGATAGAAATTTCTGTTATTAAATCCATTCACAAGTGGAATTCCATTTAAAAGATGGCCATATTCCGTATATGTAGGCATTCGAATAAATATCTTTAGGCAGCGATATCTAAACTACACCTATTTTCTCAGCTGTTAAAGAGAATACGATATTCATGAATTTTGGTTAAGTTTACGCTTTAAGCATTTCTTTCTACAACTTCGACCTTGTCTCTAATAGAGATTTTCTGCTATGCCAGTTTTAAACCTTTCCCTGCCAATCACTAAAACCATTCAGATGGTTGCTGGCACAGAGGAAGATTTTAGTTTATTACCACAGGCTAAACTTTTTAACCATCTTTTACTGATTACGATACTCATTGGGTGCTCCACTCTGTCAGACTAAGTAAACACTACTAAGAACCTGGAAGCAAACATTGATGGAGCACCTTTTCGACAAACTAACTTCATAAGTCATTCATTTGAAGTTCCTTCCTCAATGGGTAACTCTGAAACGTGAAGCTATGTCAAGTATTTAATCCGGTAAATTCCTACGGGTAATTACAAACTTCAGAAGATAAATAATAATTCATGTAATATTATTACAAATTCCGATCAAGTTATATCATAAAATATGCAAGCGGAATGATTTTGTAATAGCTTGAAGCTTTACATTCAAGTACATAAATTCTTTTTGTATAAATGACTTGTTAAACGTATCAACTTTTTTCTACTTTCTGTTAAACATTCATCATGACTATGTCGTATAACGTTAGGAAGCAAGAAAAAAAAAATAATGTTGTTGTGAAAATGCAGTCAAATTTATTATAATCCAAACCTACCGGCAGTTGTCTATCCCCAAAGCGTATTGACGTCATACTCCTAACACTTAACACGGATTTCGTATCTTATTACAACTATAGCAATGTGTTACTAGCCGAGAGGTGAAAATATCTATTCCGTAAAAAGAGCACTCTGCAACAATAATAATTGGAAAAATACATTGAAAGAATAACATGTGAAAACTTAACAAAATTTGCGATCATTTTTGATGGCATGCGCGAACCAGTATCAATGATTCTATACAGGTCATATAATAGTGAATTGATTTTTCTATTGTTATTATTTAATAAACTGATGATACCCAAATTATTACATATTAACATAATTCATATTCAAACACTCACATTTGAAAATGCTTTTACATGGTCAATGAAATATAGTGATTTTTCAAGCGTAGCTTAGATGTGGCACAAGGCCGAAATTAGGGGGGCACCCAGTGAGGATCGAACTCACTACTCAGTTGTAATTGTTCTAGCGAGCCAAGCTTGCTAACCATTACACCGCCTTGAGGTGCCCCTGGTCAATGAAATATATGTCCTTTTCCATTTGTATTGCTGCCTCTGATGCAAAACAGATTCATATTATTAATAATTGTTAATTTTTAAATTCATTTTTTTAATTCTTATTTTTTATTGTCCTCTTTCCTTAATAGTAGGTTTTCTCATATTCTCTAACAATAAAGCCCTCTCGTCGTAGTGGCTTTATCGCCTTGCTCGGGAGGAAATGATTAAAAAATAAAATTAAATCTTAAAAGAAAAAGGAATTTTGAAAGAGATTAATCAATTTGATTTGACGCATGTTATCCAACTCATGATTGTTGAGTTTGTGAATCTTTTTATGTGCCGTGTCCTTACAGAACGTGGGCGATTATGACTCTCTACAACCTCCTATCCCTTGCAGAACTAAGAATTATTAGAATTCGTATAATAATGTTGGTTATGTCGCTTATTAAGCTGATTCCCCAATGGAGTTTCTTAGATAGCACCTACAAAACAAGGTTTTACCAAGGTCTTCCGGTATCCACTCTCGCATAATTAAGGGATATTTTCGATGCCGAACACGTCTAAGGCTGATAGCTTTTCTAATGAAATTCCGTCTGGTCCTACTGCTTCGTTCCTGTTCATTTTGGCCAGTGAAGTTTCTAGAACACATAATAAGGAAAGACTGAAAAGAACATATAAAAGGCAGGATAGGGAGCGTGAAACAGCGAGTAACCCTTTCTAACGAAATTGTGTAAATGAATGTTAGAACAAGTGGGAGAGATAGTAAAAAGACAAACATTCCTAAGAGCTACAAAGGATAGGAAGTTGTGAAGAGCTATGATTGACTGCGTGGGTGAATAGTGTTAATTTAAGTTTCTATGATAGACATAAAGTGGTGAATCTACATTGTATCTTAATAAAAATATTTTGAAGATTTTTGACATTATTAGATTTATTTTCCGTTATAATAGCCATTGTTGTTAGTAATAGATACATTTATTCAGGGACACTAGAAACAAAAAAAAACGTGCTGAAATGCTATGTGTTATCAATCTTATTATAGTGAATGCTGAACAGTTTCCTGATGGATAAAGAGAAGACATGAAGCAATACAGATGTGGTTCTACGGAAGGATGCTGATAATGCCATATGTGGATCATGTAAGCACCGAGAAAATACAAATAAAAAAGGGACATTACTACTGAGTATCAAAAAATGGAATCGAAATTTCTTGGACATATAATGAGCAAAAAGATTTTAAAATTGTAACTCACAGGATATATCGGAAGCAAAAAAGTGATTGATTGATTGATTCGTTTTCTACGGCCCATCAACCCTTTGCAGGTTATTTAAAGCCAGAAAATATTATTAGATTGTAAGAATTTTTTTAGATAATAGCAGTTTAGTGATATAGATTCTACTAATTAACCCATAGCTGGGGAGAGAAGAGGTGGATTCATACCTTTCCAAAGGTTATCTGTGTGTAAGCGAATATAACGAGCCCTACAGCAATTGGAATTCGCCTCTTTGATTAACAATTCCGAGCATCTAGTATTCTCAAGTGGTTACCCATCTAGGCACTGACCGGAGGCAAAAGGATATACAGGGAAACAATGAATAACATGCATAATGGGCTTTTGTGAATTGACAGGGATTGAGTGGGGGCGGTAAAAAAAAAGACAAACATTGTGAAAAGCAGTAAAGGATAGGCAGGGAGATGGTACATAGAAGGGAAGGGTTTTCAATCTTTATTTCACGATTCTTGTCATTTTATTTTCCACAGTCACAGTAAATATCACTTAGAGGTCAGTTAACATTATCGTTTTGAAAGATGACATTTACGAACAAACTAATTTCATCATTGAGATGTTTCTGTGTTTTTTTTATGGGTGTTCATTTTTCTATTTTCTTTATCGTTTTTTTTCCTATTGCCATTTCTTCTTTTATTCTTTGTTTCTATCTTTTACAGGTTCTTCTCTTTTTTCTTTTCTTTTTTCTTTTCTTTTCTTTTCTTTTCTTTTAATTGTTCGTGTTTTTTCTTGTTTCGTTATAATGCTTTTACATTTTTTCTTTTGTTTTTGTTGTTACGCTTTTCTTTTTTTCTTCCTTTTCCCGCCTTTGTTGCTCTTTCTTATTGGTTCTCACTTTTGCTATCTCCTTTCTCCATTAAACATCATTTTAGTTTACAGTTGCAACTTTTAGTTCCATTTCCTATTACGTATGAATCTACATTTGCGCACTTCTAGAATGTCCATGAGAGGCAAGGTCTTTTTAAATCGTAGATCTTCACGAATTTCTAATAAAAAAAACTGTTTACATAATACATGTCATATTCGTTTGCTATACTCACATGCCAGCAATAAATGAAGTAAGATCGAATAAAATCAACAAGTTTATTTAAAAGGAAACTACATTTTTTACAGTCAATAAAGGTTTAACTGTTTCAATGCCAAGAATATAAGTCGTTTCTTTTTGTCTAGCTTGATTGCTTTACTCGCTGTCCAATAATCGAAATATAATGTGTGATTTTGTTGACAGCATTTGCAACAAGAAAAACGCTTGTTTCATTTGATTTGATCTTACGACTTGAAATTCCTCTGAATTCCCATTAGAACCCAGTCAAATTATCCGTTTTATAAATTAGCATATAAATTAAATTACAACTTTTCATATTCAAGGTTAAGCACCCAAGCAACATTCTGTCACGTGAATGCTGATACGTAAATATTTAAATTAACAGAACAAGCGCATACATACAGCAGATCGTCAAATGTATAAATAAATGAAGAATAATATGACATTATTATATAATTATATAAAATTAGGGCACCTCGGCGTGGTGTAATGGTTAGCAAGCTTGTCTTGCTATGTCAGTTACTACTGAAAAGTAAGTTCGATCCTCACTGGATGCCATATGCTTTCGGCATTGTGCCACATCTAAGCTACGCTTGGAAAATCTTTAGGGCGCCTCGAGGCGGTGTAATGGTTAGCAAGCTTGGCTCGCTAGAACAATTACGACTGAGTAGTGAGTTCGATCCTCACTGGGTGCTCCCAAATTTCGGCCTTGTGCCACATCTAAGCTACGCTTGGAAAATCACTATAATTATATAAAATAGACGTTTGATAATATACAGTAAACAAAGAGTTGATCTTGTAAATCATTTAAGATGATTTTGATCCTCGGTTAGTAATGTAGAAATATTAGGTTGGTGCAAAAATAATGTCGTTTTTTTGACGTATTTTTTAAGGTCAAAAAACGACATTATTACGTCATTATTTTTGCACCAACCTAATATTTATGCAGGTGAGCGCCACTTCTTTCCTCATTGAAAGTCGCTGCAAAATAAGACTAACTGAAAATGATTGAAAAATATTTTTTTTTCAATTACAATACTTCGGTACCAAAAAGATTATAGTTTCTTTTTATTAATATTCACCCAATGCTCAAGGTAGTGTTTCTGAATGAGATGTGATATGAATGTAAGTGTAGAAAGTGAGGATTGTGAATATGAAAGATAGGAAACGATTGGCCATTGATTTTTAGAGGTTAAGATTATAGCGTTGAAGGAAGCACCCGCGCGGTAGTCTGTTCCGCAAAGCAGTGGTCCTTTGGAAAAAGTTAAGTGGAACGCCTTTCTTACAATTGGCATACGGAAGGAATGAGGATGGTTTGACTGCGTGGAAATAGCGTGTCTTATCTGTAATGGTTTTACATAGTGGAGCTAATGAGTTATAAACTAATATATGATGAAACTTTTATTCTAAACAAATCATTTTGTTTTTTCTCTTTGAAATTTAGGCAAAAAATCTAAAGTTTGCCAAAGTTAACCCTAGAATGAAATAATCTATACTTTAACTTAATAAGTTTTTATAAAGATATTTTAAAAATATACACGTTAAAAATGTGCGCTTTTAAAAAAGCAGACGTATGTTGGTGACATAAATTCGTCGTGACGTGTCACTTCTGTGTAAGATATTTTAATGTCAATAATTCAAAACAGGAAAATTTAGCGCAAATATTCTTTAACTTAGGAAAGATTTTAAAGCTCAGAGTTGAACATGATTTTGTTGCTAAGCATTCTAAGGCTGTGCCAATCTTCCAAATGGGAATAAGTACTTAGTGATAAAATTTCTTTGATTCCAATTTTTTTAAAGCACTATCCACCTTCCAGAATAAATTTCTCTGGAGAATTATGGGGAAATAGACAGTTCTAATTACTTTGATTTTTGGAAAGCTCTCTACGGTGCCTACCTTCTTCTTCTTCTTCTTCTTCTTCTTCTTCTTCTTCTTCTTCTTTTTTCTTTTTCTTTCTCTTTCTCTATTCTTCTTTTTCTTTCTCTCTTTTTCCTTTTTCTTCTTTTCCTTTCTCTTCTTTTTCTTTTTTCTTCGTGCCGTGTTCCTTCAGAATGTGAGCAATCATGGGTTTCCACAACTTCCTATTCTTTGTAGCTCTTAATGTTTGTCTTTTTACCATACCACCCAATCAATCGTTCTGCTTTTGCCTCCGATATATCCAGTGAGTGTCAAAATTTCCAACCCCTCTTTCCTCCTTTGTGAATCATAAATTTCAACTGTCTCTTTCTGATTCTAAATATGTTTCCTTTTTGCTTCCATTTTCCGTAAAATTTCCTCAACGTTTACACGTAACGCCCATGGTATATTCAACCCTCCCCACGTCGAACCATATTTCTGTGACTTAATGTCCTTTCATCTATGAGGGAATTGTCCACCATTCACTGATATATGCGATGAAGAGTAACGAAAATATAAAGTTATCTTGATCATAATAATAGTCAAAGCAGATTCATATTATTAATTATTATTCATTTTTAATTTTATTTTCTTAATTTTTTTCTTAATTCCTACTTTTTTATTGTCCCCTCTGCTTAATAATAGGGTTTCTTCTATTTTCAATGCTCAATAACCTCTTTCGTCGTAGAGGCTTTATCGCCTTGCTCGGAGTGAAGTGATTAAAAAAAACATTAAAACTTTAATAAATTTTTAAAAAAGGAATTTTGAAAGAGATTAATCAATTTGATTTGACGCATGGTATTTAACTCATGATTGTTGAGTTTATGAATCTTTTTATGTACCTTGTCTCTTCATAACATAGGAGATTATTGCTCTCCACAACTTCCTATCCCTTGCAGAACTAAGCAATTCTTATCCCCTTAGTATCCCTCCCTGTTCATATTCTGCCATCCATTTACACAAGACCGGTAGGCATAATATTTGCTGTTTCTACTTTGCCACTATTGTTTTCAGTATATCTTCTGAGTGTCAAATTCTCCAAACCCTTTTTTCTCATTATGTGTCACAGAATTACAAATGTCTCTGATCCCATCCTCACCGAACTAATTTTCACTCATCGCGATGAGCCGATATTCTGTCAGGAAGGCCCCATATCTTGAGCACCTATTGAACTGAACCCAGACCTCAAGTAGAACTCATACATGCGATCCATCGCTAAAGATACTGGGAAATGGTCTGTTCCCTGTACGGCTTCAGTAAATGTTTATCTTCTCATGTTATACTCTGTCTTTACAAGAGCGAGATCCGACTGAGAATGGAGTACTGCTACCATATATGGATAGCAGTTGCCCACTCTTTAATTTCCATTCCTGATAGAGTCCAAAAGCGTCTCCGCGTCCCTGTGGCTGATGAATAATTTTCCACCTTACAACCCCTTTCTCCACAGACGTAACATAGCAAGCCTCCCGCTGCTCTATTTTTATTTCAATGGAAAGTGTTCAGACCAACTACATTCCTTAGTTCCACCAGTTGTAACCTTCAGGGCTAAAACCCGCGAAGCCACGCACATTGTAGCGAACCACTCTCATTCCTTTTGTATTCCATTGGTGAGACCTAAGTTCCACTCGAGTAGCTTCTTTCCACAAACCGCTGTATTGTGGAAAACATTCCCAACAGAATGCTTCCTCGATCCCTTCAATCTTAGCCTGATCAAATCTAGGGTTAACCGTTATCTTCCCCACGTATCCCTATAAACTGTGCCTCTTACTCTGTAACCCTCTACCTTGATTGGCTCTTAGGCCTTGTACAGGGTGAAAATTGTAAAAAAAAAAGTGTCCTTTTTGTTTCGATCTTTCTTAAATTTTTCTCGTTGTTCACAAGTTCTTTCGATTGCATTTTAAGCATTTTTCTGGAGAGCCACATCTTTTGCCACATATCTTCTCTTCCTCTGTGAGGAAAATTCTCTCGCATTGACTGTTATGTAGGAGGATTGATGCTATAGTTCCCCCCTCCTTTTATTTTCTTGTTTCTTTAGAAGTCTTTTAGTTAAACTAAAAAGAGTTTTTTTTTAGGTTGAAAGCTTTTTGTTTCAAAAAGAATTTTTATTCGTTCTTATTACTTCTTCAACTCTTTTACCGCCATAAAAGTTGGGTCCAACGAAAACTTAGGAAGTTAATTTTAAAACAAAAACTTCAAAGCATTTGTGAATAAATTTCTTCCAAAATGTTAGGAAACGTGTAAAATGAATACGAAGATTTTTCTATATTATTCATGAGTTCACGCTTTTTTCCCCATGAAGAGAGCGTGAAATAAATATCTTTATTTTGTATTAAATGCTACGTGACTCGAACCCAATTAATCAGTTCGTTTATTTTTACTTATTAAAAATGATCAGGGTATTTTGTTTTCTTTTTCGGTAGTAGGATTATATTTAATCTTTTTTTTTTTTTTTTAAATAACAATTTTCATTGTTTTCTCTCAAGTAAACATTAGAGACACGGATATTTTAACCTAAAAAAGAAAAATGAAAACAATAAAATTAAAGTGAATAAATTTGCAAATGAAATAACGCAAATGTAAATTTAAACATCTTTACAAATTTCGTGGAACAAAAAAATGGCGTAAAAGTTAAGTGTTGAAAAGAGTTTTGTAGAAGACAACATATTTATCGAGATAGTTAAATGCAATTTCGCCATTTCTACTTCTTATCTCGCACTGTGGAAATCCATTCCGTTTACTTGCTTCCCTGATAACAAGAATCTTCAAAAAATTTAAATGCAACGTCAATCGCCATCTTTTCTCTTGTTGAATCCCTTTCATCTTTTTAATCTTTCCTCAATCCCCCCCTTACCTAATCTTTTCCCTCACTTTCACTCCCTGTAACCCCCTGCGTACTAATGACACTCCCACCTTGCTTGGGATGAAATGATTAAAAGAAATATGCACGAGTTACTCCAAAAGTAGTGCCTGCAATTTTATTTATGCACAACGCCAGAGGTGGATGCTAATAGTATGGAAGAAGAGATTGAAACTTCTCGAACCTTAACCCAGACAG
Organism: Acanthosepion pharaonis; assembly: GCA_903632075.3. Lineage (NCBI taxonomy): Eukaryota > Metazoa > Mollusca > Cephalopoda > Sepiida > Sepiidae > Acanthosepion > Acanthosepion pharaonis. Next base: position 3,706,508 of record CAHIKZ030001813.1, read on the forward strand.
CAGAGTGGCAAAAGTGTGTCTGACATGAAAGTGTGTCGGAAGCAGAGGCGTGCTATCGAATTTCTCCATTATGGAGAAAGACTTCCCTCAGTGACATTCATCTACTCTTGCTGAACGGTTACGGAGACGAAACTGAGAATGTGAGCACAGTTAGGCGGTGGTTTAATGGCAACAGCGATGTGCATGACAAGCCACGATTTCGAACGCTGCATGCAGGCCCTTGCTGCCGAAAATTCAAGGTCACAGGTAGTGACTAGGTGGAAACATAGTGTTTTGTTGCTGAAAACTTACTTGTTGTTGTTGTGTTTCCAGTATCTGTTTCAGACCCCGTGGAAATAAATAGGAGGCGTTACTTTCAGAGCAACACCCGTAAAATAGTTATTCAATAGATCTCTTTATCTCTTTCTCTTTCTCTCTTTCTCTTACTCTCTCTTTCTCATACACACACACTCTTTCGTAATGGAATTTGGCCTTTGAAATGTCTGTTTATTGTAGCAGGCTTTTGATTTGAGTGTTAAAACAAAAACCTAATCAGTTTTTTAATGATAAAATTAATACTTTTTTTGTCTGAATTTCTTTGAAAAACTAGACGCGATATCCCTAGACATGAGCAGTGGAACGAGAACAGTCTACCCTCGTACATTAAATAAAGGGTTTAATTCGGTATTCCGTGTAGATTACCCAAATCGATATATACCTGAGGAAGGCTGGAGGGCACAACGGTTGAAACGTTGTGAGAAAAACAACAAAGGTGAGGACAATAGCCCGAATATAAATAGTGTAAATAAAATTAATACTGTAATGTCTGAAATGTAGATAATTAAAACTCTTTGTACAAAATATTGTTATCCATCCTCTTATATGGCAGTGAATGCTGAACAATCTCCCCAAGGGTGTAAAGAAAACTAGCTGCACAAATGTGGTTCTAAGGATGGATACTGAGAATACTATGGACGGAGCAGTAAGTAACAAGGATGTCGTAAAGAAAATGGCAGCAGAGAGAACACTTAGATTCAGAAAAAAATAGCTGAATTTCCTTGGATACATAATGAGGAAGGAGTGTTTGGAAAACTTAAACCTCACGAGGCATATTGAAGGCAAGAGAGATAGAGGAAGGCAGTGAGACAACTGACGAGCTTGTGTTAATGGATCGCGGAATGGGGATGAGGAAGATAGGCGTTGGCTCTCCACAACTTTCTTTATCGCGACACAGAGAAGAAGAATGCTTGCTTATTGTAGCAGGTTTTTGTTTCTATGTTAAAATGGTGCCAAAATGTTGAGACGTATATTGGACCGGGTAAATCACAGTGAACAAACTCAAGTCGTCGACTTGCATTTTTGTCTGTTTTTTTCCTACTGTATCGGCGCATTTATTTACCTTAGCACATACGTCGCAACTAAAATTATTTTTATTTCACTTTTTTTTCTTTTTTTTTTCTTATTTTACAATGCCTTTAACGATAGGTTCTAATTTTAAAATGTCTTTTACAAATCTCATGCAATTTTTTCAGAGAATGTATTTTTCGGATGTAATATCTTCCGATTTTCTTAAAGTTTAACATTTCAAGATTAGGAACTTTCAGTTTAGAGTAATTTGGTGAAAAAGTAATTGAAATACCATTTTCTGTAGCAGATTGAACTGAGAATATGTTTTGTTTCTAATTGTTTCACTGGGTTTAGAGTGGAAAGATAAATTATATGAGACTGAAAAGTTGAAGCAACACAAAAACAACACGAGACGTGGTAAACTCAACAACTTTATTCAAACTACCGCTCTATCTGTTTTGTTCCCAGTATTCCCTAGTGGGACCGGAAGTGCTTACAATCAGCATAATAACTAACATTATTGATATTGTTATAAACAATAAACAAACATACAGAACGACATGTAAAATTACTTTTTCTTTTTTCACCTTATAGACATTTAGAAAAATGGCGACATACTTTTTGGTACAAACTATGCCGTTTGAACAGATTTTATTAGCTAATACGGTAAAACATTTTGCCGAATCAATTTTTTATCCAATCTGGATTTATTTGGAATTATATGAGCCGTAGTTCCACTCACAATTAATAGAATAATTTAATTGTATATGAAAAGAACTTTAAAACAGCCTATCTCGACGCTCGCATCGATTGTGAAATATGTGCTGAACTATGTAAAGGTTTTATACCGAAAAAGACGAAAACTTTGTAAACTAAATATATTTTTTATATTTACTAAAACAAAGTGGGGGGAACTAGAACAATTTGCTTAATAAATTTTTTATTAGACCAACACTTTTAATAATAATTATATGATGAAATCAAATACTTGAAGGATAATTATAATGACTTGGGTAAATGATTTTATCATGGCAGCGTCACACTTAGAAATATGCATGATATAATGACTAAGCTGAAAGTTAAGATGAAATATTTGGGTCCGTTGTCGTATTTTTAGGTATTAAGTTTGAATTTTGTGAAGATTTTATTGAAACTAGTTAAAGTATACGAAAAAATTACTAAATTTGATTTAAAATGAATAACTGTAACTCAAAATCAATACCATGCGATCTAGGTATCAATAAAAGAAATATTGCGAATTCGAAAGAACTTCCAATTGGTGGAATATACAAAGATATTGTATGTAGTTTAACATATGCAAGGAGTTACTGAGTGTGAGGGAATATGAGAAAAAGAAAACATTAAGCAGAGAGAACAATAAAAGAACAGAAATTAAGAAGATAACGATAACATTGCATTCAAATTTTTGAAGATCAAAGTTGACTAGAAAGTAAGAAACCGGAAGAGAGTTCCACAAGCGAGAAGTGCGAAAGAAGAAACTGTTAGCATAGAACTTACGGTTACATCGAGCCATTTCAATTGTAAATTGATGAGACCTAACTGACAATCAAATACTGCGATTAAATAGAGATACTGTAGCGGAAAGCTCATTATAACAATTACCATGAAAATATTTATAGAGATGGTACAAGATGGCGGTAGGAATATGACTGAAGTCAAGTTGTCAGGACAGGATCAATAACATTGCAGATTCTTCGTTGTATTTTATCAAGAATTTCTAAATACATAACAGAAGCACCAGGCCAAATGTAGTAGTAATATTCAAGGCATTAACGAACAGTAAACTTATACATATGTAAGATAGATTCTGGCCCGAAAAATAGTCTTGCTCGATACAGTGAACCAACTTTCCTAGCAGCAGACCTAACAACTGATTCAATATAATCTTTCTACTTCATGTCAGCGGAAAATGTTAGCCTGAGAAGTCGCAAGGATTTATGTTATGTGATTACTAAGTTATCGCAACACTTAGCAAATCTTATTTGCATTATTTATATTCGGACAATTGAGGACAATAGTCCGAATATAGTTTAAATACTGATAACTCTTTATATTAGAAATTCAGACAGAAAATCCTACTAATATCCACTTAAATTTAAGTAAATTTGTTTTAACATATATTAAAGCTACTTTACAGCCTCAAATTTAAAAGGATTGAAAATGGCTTAAATTTCATTGTATTTTGTGATATAGATCACGCGAATTCAGAAGCTAAAAGTATCACTGGATATTGTTACCAATTAAATAGTAATGGTCCATTGATTTCATAGAAATCAAAGAAGTAAATCACTGTTGCTTTGTGAAGCGGAATAGATTGCTTTATCTTATGCAATACAAGAAGCACATTTTCTGAAATTATTATTCCGTGATAGGAAGGGTAATTGTAAGGCAGCAGTAAAAATATATATGTCAATAACCAAAAGATCTATAATTAACAAAGAATCGCATACACCAGTGGTTCCCAAGTTTTTTCCTCTGGGCCGATTTTCGGAATTAAAATTTGTTCGCGCTTCACCAAATTTTATAAAAAATACATAAAAAAGAGGGCAAAAGTGAGACAACCGTGAATTCTAGGTTAGAAAATTATCATTGATAACTCTCTCCTTCAATTTGCGGATCCTAGTTACTAAAATCGTAATACTCGATACAATATAAAAATTTCACAATGATAAATTCGATCAATAATTATTTATAACTATTTATACAGGGACTCATGCAGTCAATTACAAGTAATCCATAATGATATTTTAAATTTTGAAATTATATTTATTTTTGGGACATGAATTTTTTGAAACTGTTTCTAAATTTTTATTGTCTTTTAAACATTACGCCACAGCTGCTATCCACTTCCGCCACATCTACAGGGCGTGCCCTACCGTTTGGAAACCACTGGAGATTAAAAGACTTTCATGTAAAACATCATTTATATCAGGTCTCAAGTCCAAAATGAAAATATACGTTTGCGTTATTACTTTCAAATGACAGTATTGCAGTCACATTCATGAAAACAATGTGTAAAACTAAACCGAATAAATTTAGCATTATTAAATTTATATATATATATATATGTATATATATATATATATATATATATATATATATATATATATATATATATGTGTGTGTGTGTGTGTGTGTGTGTGTGTAGCAATCATTCTATCATGCACGTTTCATTGAATACGACATACAAGGTACTTTCATTTAGTTTTTTTTTATACAATTTCTCATGTGATCTTATATTTTTTTTCCTTTTCGGAGGATAAATTATATAAAAACTGTCCAATTGATCTTTCTTTCCGAGGGCTTTCGGCTATACATTTAGCCATTTTCAAAGTTGAAATATATTAATTGTTAACAAGAAATTGATTGGTGTATGCATCTATTTATATAATGTTTTCATTTTCAAAACACGGTCAAGATATTGTGTCCATGTTCATAGTTGATATTATTGAGTGTTTGTTCTTTTGTTTTTATTAATAAGGCTTCCATTATGAAGACGATGTAGAATATGTTATTATATTTGTGTTGTCAACAAGTATGTTACGAATAGGATCCAGTAGGTCTCCATGAATATTTAAATGAGACCTAATTGAGCTATGGTCAGACACAGTATATATATATATATATATATATATATATATATATATATATATATATATATTGTATCAAAAGTACTTTTGCAAACTTTGGGAGCGGGTTCCTGATACTAAAACTAGGTAAAATGTCCATATAAGCATATGTCCAAAAATCATCGTTGTACCTCAACTCATAGCAAATATTCAAAATGTCTTCCGGTTGCTTCTACACACGCATGCAGCCGTCGAATCATTGTCTGGCGGACCCTTTCGATGTTGAATAGTTTTGCAGGCACTCATGACACGTTGATGAAGTGTCTCTGCTTTAGTAATGTCGGCTGCATAAACCAATTGTTTTAGGTGGCCCCACAGATAAAAATCAAAAGGATTGTGGTCAGGGGAAGGTGCAGGCCATGGAACCAGTCCCCTCCCCTACCTGTCCATCTTTCATGGTAGATGTCAGCCAGTGTATCGCGAACAATGTGATTAAGATCTGCTAGAGCTCCATCATGTATGAACCTCATGCGCCTTTCGTCTTTGGATAGTGAATTTAGAAATTCAATTTTAATAATGTTAATTATGAGATATCCACAAATGAATCAGGAACGCTCATTTTTCATTTAAAGTTAACTCTCTATATCACACGTGCAAGCATTTGAGCTGAGTTTTTGTTCAGACAACTTACTATAATAAAAGGTATGTGTGGCATGCCTAGAGCTATTCAGTTTATCACATACTGATAAACTGCAACAATTTTAATTTAATCCGTTTAAAATGGTACCAAACACCAAACTTAAAAGAACGTTTTTCAAAATACTGATTCACGTTACATATTCCAGTTCCTCAGAGAAATTAAACTGATTTCAAAAAATATAATATATATATATATAATTGCAGTGTTAAAATTTTTGTCTGTTTGAACACAAGATTTATTTAGAAAATAAATTAAAATTCGACATTAAATAAACCAATCGGTTGATAAGCCGTGAAACAAACCAAACTGAAGTATAAGAAAATGCCAGATTCCATTTCTATGGACGAGTATCAGGAAACCATTGTTAAAAGTGTCGATAGCATTGCACTCTAGAACTGAAACAGAATCAATTCATTTACATCAACAATAATTTGTTCACATTAACAATCAAGCAGAGTACCACAAAATAAAAATAAAATTTGGGTGGGATGGAGCTAAATCTGATATTAACTATTAAACTTTCCTGCTTTAATATATTTTATTCGTTCCTCTCTGAAAAGGAATCTTTTTTTACATCGATTATCAGTACTGTAAAAAAAAATTGGCTTTGATTTAAAAACGTTTTTTCAAAAAACGTTTTTAAATCAAAGCCAATTTTTTCCAAAAAAAGAAATAAACAAAAAACTTTTTTGTTTATTTCTTTTTTTGGAAAAAAAAACCCTTTTTCTGTATAGACGTCATATAAAACCCCATTTTTCTGTATAGACGTCATATAAAGAAGTTTTAGAAACCAATGTTTCAGGAAAATAAAAACCGAAAATGAAATTCTCTTATTTTGAAATTAAATGGCCGTTATGTCTTTAGATAAATAATATAGTTTCGATCAATAAACGTTGTCCTAGGCAATAAATGTTCTTAGTTACAGCAAAAAGTGCAGAGAATGAAACCTTTCCCCTAAGTAGCGTTGTGAATGGCAATAATAATTGGGTAATTGTTTTGCGTCAAGAAGATTGGAAAATAGTACAATGGAGCGTCAACTTAGGAAATTATTTTGTAATTCTCAACAGGCAATAAGAGATCAAATTTATTACAAAATCCTTCATACTTCTTTTTTTTTTAAAGTGGATTTTATTTTTGATTTTGAGCTATCATAAAATACAATATTTTGTTAATGGTACATATGAATTGCAGACAACATACAACTGAAAGTGCTATTAAATACACTTAGATGCGTTTAACTCTACATGTGCATTCAACTTTGTTTATGTGCATAACAATATGTTGTTGATTATTTAGATTCCGAGGACAGGATTATTTATTATTTACGAAAGACGAAGTTGTTGTTTTACGCTGCAAGATTACACGTCATCTTATATATATATATATATATATATATATATATATATATATATATATATATATATATATATATATGTATAAAGGTAGAAACGTAAAATGTCGGCCACCATTGCAAGCGGCTCTTGGTTGTTGCTTTGTCAATCAATGAAAAGGAATTTTCCCTTAAATGCCGAAAGCCACCCACAGAATGAAAAAAAAGAACTGTTCACTTGCAAAGTGTCACGTGAAATGCGTACTAGCACGCCCCCTTACAGGCGCCGCGAAAATGGTGTGATATAAGTTACCCCCCTTGTTTTTTTTCTATTCAGACAAACAGTTGCCCACACTGATTGGCTGCTTTTTGGGCTTTGTGTAAGTCTCCTCATCTTGTCAATAAGACACTGCAGTGCCGCCCATTCATAAGATATCCTTTCTAGATCGACCGTTATTTTTGTTATTTTGATCGCAACAAAAATAAAAATAAAAAATGACAAAGCTTTGGATTTTGTTTATTTTCCTTTCATCGTCTGTATATTCGCGTGGATAGGCATTCAGCTTTCTCTTATTTGCGATGTAATAAACAACGCCTTCGAAAATCCATTTTCTCTGCCATATGTTAAGATTTACACTAGAAAATTGTGAAAAAACATTTTTAACTTTTTAAATTTAACAATATTTTTCTTTACAAATCAGCATACCAAAAAATATTGAAATTAAAATATTATCTTATCTACATTTCACTGGAAATAATGTACAGATTAAATCTGAATTGGAATTTATTAAAAGTCGATATAAATTTTGAAGATAAATTTCGAGAGCTTTAAACAATAATGACAGGCCTATCGTCAGAGAATTTTGAGTTGAGGGGTGGCCTTTAAGTACCGCAACCAGAATTTGCACTCTAAAATTAATTCATAACACATGAATATAGATTTTGTATTTACTTCTGAAATTATCACAAGAAATCAAATATATAAAAAAATTTCGCCAACTGTTTGAATATTGCTCGTTTCACGACCGCCCACCGTTCCGACATCATTTTTATTAAACATTATTTAAAATGCATGCATGCATATATATATATATATATATATATATATATATATATATATATGTTAATATATATATATATATTAATATATATATATATATAATGAAAGTAATAATACAAATCAAAAAATACCTATCATAAGACGTAAATGTACTACAATTTCACGAGCAGAATTTTTGCCAAGAAAGTGCTCAATACTACTGTGATGACAGCTAATATTTAATAACAGTTCAATCGACTTATTTTTTCGGTTCTGATGAGCGGTGTGTTCGCAAAAGTTTTAAGTTGATTGAACTTTTATTAATTTTCACAGACAGACAGACACACGCACATCTATATATATCTATATCTATATATTCAGTTGTATGGATATAGGTTTGTGACCCTGGGTTTTTACGCTTTTGTGATCATCAGACAAACTTGTCTGATGATCACAAAAGCGTAAAAAACACAGGGTCACAAAAGTTTATCCATGCAACTGAATATGTTCGTTCTATCACTGATATTGTCTTTCTTCCCACTACGTACTGCACATACAATATATATATATATATATATATATATATATATATATAGTGGAACATCAAATTACGAACACCTTGACGTACGAAAAACTCGCCGTAAGAACAAAAAATTAGTTTCCAATTACGAATTAATTTCAGTTTACGAAATTAAGAACGGGCTCCCCAACACTGCATTTCAAACTAGATACTGGATATAAATGTACCGTAAATGCTTATTAATCTTATCTAAATATACTGTATTTTATATTTTTATGCTTTAAATATTATATTATTATATATTTTATATATAATAATGTAATACTATTTTACAGTATTACAATACTTTTTATACTGTATTTTTATACTGTATTGTACTCTACTATATATTGGCAGATATATTTTATACTGCATTTTTATTTTTATATTTTTATATTTTATATACAGTGTACATTATTATATTATATTTTATATACAGTACTGTATTATATTATTATACAGTACTCATTTCTGAACAGTTCCATTATACTAGATGTTGTTTGATGCTACGAGCATTGCATCATCCCGCTCAGTCCTCTTTCTTATCTTGTAGAATAAACATTTGTAGTGTACGCATATTTCTGATTATATTAGTGTAAGTGTGAAAAAATTTAATAATGTGCAAAAATTTCTGTACAGTAATGAATATAGTACATGTACATAACTGTGCAGTGCAGTAACATGTAAATTTTTTAAATTTATTGAATTAAAAATGGGTAAGATGTAACAATGCCGAGTTCGTTTCGTTTAATCTCTATGTAATGTAATGTGTGTTTTAGTCTAATGTACAGTCTATAATCATTGAATTTTAAACTGATATCAATACAGTACAATAGAAAAATGTAAAAAAATTATAAAGTTTAGATTAAAATTAAATGTATAAAATGCGGGTACAGTACTTAAACTACTCAGTAAAATAAACTAAGCATGCAGTTCAGGTTGATTTTTACGGTACATTTCATCACTGCAGTTTGTTCCTTTACATTTTTCCATGCAGTTACTGTATCGTACAGTTTAATCTGTTACTGTAAATATTAATGTACATGTACAATAAATTTTGAATTTTAGTGAGTAATTTTTTGATAATTTTTGTAGTCCACGATGTCCCCCAAGAAGCTGATTGCTACTAAGAGGGAAAAATATCTGTGTAAATGAAGATCATTCATAAGCACGAATAAGGTACCCGTGTTTCTGACCTTGCCAATCTATACTAGTGTTCAGCATCAGCAATTTGCTCTATCCTAAAGAACAAGATAGAAAAAAAAACTTGATGTAGCCAAGGGAGTTAGCATAATACCAAGCATCATTCAAAAGCCCTAGAAGATGTTGAGAAGCTGTTGTTTATGTGGATGAATGAGAGACAACTATGAGGTGATTCTGTGTCTGAAGATATTACATATGAAAAGGCAAGGGCACTTGTCAAAAAAAATACCAGGCATGTTTTTCGAAGATGAAAATGCGTTTAAGGCAAGCTGAGATGGTTTGAAAAATTTAAAGAGAGAAACGGCATCCACAGTGTAGTGAGACATTAAAGAGACTGCTAGCTCTTATAAAGTTGCCTTGTTTCAGAGGTGTCTTGAAGTGACCGAAAACACAAACCTGACCCTAAGAGAATTTTGGAAGGATCACTTCAGTATCCTAAATTGCTTAAATCTCATTGATAAAGCCTGGAAAGAAGTCACAGTGATATATTTATTTACATTATTTGTGTATAAGCTTTAAAAAGTACTTTAATTTTTCATAAAATACGATTTTTATTTATTTTTATATCAATATTTTGGGGGCTTGGAACGAATTAATTTAATTTCTATTATTTCAAAAGTGGAAAATTGTTTTGACATACGAAATTTCCAGTTAGGAATCGACTCCTGGAACGGATTAAATTCGTAGGTCAATGTTCCGTTTATATATATTCAACTGAAGAAAATGTGTTCCTTGATAATGGCTAATAGATTAGCCGAAAGCGCTGGGATCTACTAATCATTTAGACAGTTTTTACACACTCAATGTCCAGAAAAGAAATCACTTGTATGAATACAAGGAAAATGTAATAAAAAGGTTAATCACAGTGCTTTGTCAGTCGTCTTCAATGAAATTCCTATAAAAGAGGAATTGCTATCCAAATACACAATTAGGTAAACATGGTCTTACCTCCCCGAAATAAGATGGAGTGACAAATCATTTCTTTAACTACCTTCACTCATCGGCAATATTTATTGTTTTAAACAGGGGTGATTGAAATTTGAATAAAAGCTAAACATAGGAAAGTGAATTTATACATTTTTGGGGGTCTTGAAAATTTACAACAAAAATATTAAATATTGGGAAAAAAGGCATAAAAAAAGGAACAATTTAAAAAGAAAATTATTTACAATATTATTTTTTCGTGGTCAATATGTACGGTGGAAAGTGAAACAGTATTTAGAACTTGAAATGAATGGCTTCGCAGGTGACAAATAATTTTCTGACGGATCCTCGTAGATACCCACTTGCTGACAGGTTTTATATATATATATATATATATATATATATATATATATATATATATATGGGGGAACTTTTCTCTCCTTGGAACAACTATAACCTCTTCCATATATATATATATATATATATATATATATATATATATATATATATGGGGTGGAACTTTTCTCTCGTTGGAACAACTATAACTTCTTCCATATATATATATATATATATATATATATATGGTGGGTGTATTTAGGCAGCATATCTTCATTCAAACATGCTTCATTTAATAATGTAGACATTTGTGTCTACTTACTAAAATCCTTTCCAGTTGTCTAACCAGTTTCTTGATGTTAAGATGAAATTCACTAAGGAAGCCGCAGTTTATATATATATATATATATATATATATATATATATATATATATATATATATGGCCATATTACAGATGGATGTAAACAAAGACTTAGTATATGAACACAAATATGCAAACACCGTTATTTTAACGGGAACCGGTGTTTCAACGTGATATAAACACGTAATATAAACACGTAATATAAACACATTAAGTTTTATTTTAACCCCGTTTCATTAAAATATTTTTCGTGTATTTTCCTTTGTTTTTTGTACCTTCTGAATCCGTTATTTAAATTTTACCGCAATTTATTTTGCGTATTAATTAATAAATATTCTGTTGTGAAGAGGTTCAGTAGTTTCAGGAAGTACAGAATTGGCTTATTGGGACTATTAAACCTTCAGATGCAAAATCTGTTTCAGGCACAACGTCTCGGCGTGGTGCAAATGTTTGGTGAGGCTGACTATTAAAACTGAGTAGGGATTTCCATTCTCACTGGGTGTATCATGCAAAATTCTATATTACATAATCTGACATAGGTTGAAATATCGTAAAATCAATTAACCTAATCATTTTAGGCATTTCCAAAAATTCATAGTGTATTTGATCATGCGAAAAGTAAAATTATGAGGTACTCTCAGGGATTGATACTTACATTTCTTTTTAAATATATTAAGTTGGCCTGAAAGTCCTGAACCACTTGGGAAGCGGAAAGAAAACAACAAAATAAAGTCCATCATTCACGTTGATCTTCTGCCATCGATCAAACCAATATCCGAATCTGTCTCAGATGCCAGTCCGCTGGCTTTGAATAATAAAAAAAAAACTATAAACAATATCCCTTCACTGCATCAAAGTGTTGAATCGCTGGTCGCGGAGGAAGTGTGCTATTGAGCGGAATAAGCCATAATCACTCGGAGCAGCATCGAAACTGAATGGTGGATGTGGAAGAATCTCAACACCGTCCATCTGTTTGAACTTCTCCTTAGTCAACCTGGTAGTGTGTCGCCTTGCATTGTCTTGCTGAAACAAATCCCGACTTCAATTGAGTAAAGAAAGATACTCCTTTAGTTTGTCGTACAAACGTTTTAGCTATTGGCAATACAGTTTAGCATTAATACTACAGGAAGTTGAGTATCCAGTTTCGAATGGCACGTCCGTGTGGAACAAGCTTGAAAGGCGTTACTCCTTGGAAAAACCAGCAGACAGAGATCAAGATTTGTTGTTTACTTTCCGCTTCTTAAGTGAATCAGGACTTTTTGGCCAACCTAATACAGTCACCATTTTATATTTTAATTTCGCGCATGCGTGTTGTTTGTTTTTGACTTTGTCGACTGCACAGTATAGTAGGGTCAGTTGGACCCCCTTGGCAAGAAAAAGAGCCCAATGACGCAATTCACCCCGCCAGAAATTTGGAAACGGCATGCTGTATTGCTTAGCATTCGCGCAAGAATCTCCAATATGTACATTTCAGAGTGTTTGTGTGTCAATCTGAGAACAGTGCAGAGGATTTGGAAAGAGTTAGATGAGTCTAATCGTGATTAAGAAGCTACGGCAACTCGGAAAATTCACTTTGATCGTTCTGATAAGAAAAGAACTTCCGAATTTGTTGGTGAGGACCTCAGACCCAACACGGAGGCCCACATCAAGTGCCTTGAGGAGTTAGTACTGTCCTGGGTCAAGAGGGTGACTGCTGGAAGACCCTATATCTGGCAACAGGACTCTGCACCATGCCACACAAGCAGGAGAACCAAGTCATGGCTGTCAGACAATTGTGCGACCACATCACCCCTTACACTTGGTCACTTAACTCCCCAGACTGCAACCTCCTGGATTATCACGTGTAGGGCGCAGTTGAGCGAGAGACCAACAAAACCTCTTGCAAAACCAAAGATGAACTGAATGCAAGGATTATCGCAGCGTTCACCAATTTAAACAAGGAGATAATCCAGAAGATATGCAGGAGATTCCGAAGTGGTCTGAAGGTCGTGGTTGAAGCCAATGGCGATTTTATTGAATAAATTTACTATTTAGTATTTTAAGATATTTTTGTGTAATTTTGGTAAATATCTGTTAAAATGCGATGTCAGTGTTATTTTCATGTTTGCATAACTTAGACGACAATTTATCCATCACACCCCGTATATATTTTTATTTCTGTGAATATTACTGACACATGCGCCATAAGCAAGACAATTTCGAATTCTGGTTTATTTGAGAGAAGTAGCAAAATATTCGATTAATCATGATAGACTAGTTATGGAATGTTTTCAATTTTGATCCGATAATTTTATATTTAAGAATTTAAAAAATCTTTTAGTTTTCCGGATTCACGAAACTTTGTAATCAGTCGAATGGATTGCTTCTATTTTTATTGCTGTAAAATCTGCAATACCTAAATTGCAACGGTGTCGACTTACCTGACGAGAAGTGCAAACCGTTAGTAGCACTGGCTGCTCGGTCAAGAAATGCCGAATGTTTCCTTATAAGGAAATAGCTAATATTAACATTGAGATATGAAGTAGTAGTAGTAATAAATACTAAGATATTAATAACCGTGGCTGGAATCTATAAGTAGAACTTTGAATGAATGAAGCTAATCTTGGAAGAAACATTCTTTTCGTATCTTTCCCTGTGATCTTTATGCAATGATGTTATATTGGTTGACTTGAAGGAAAAGATTACATTGATAAAAAAAAAAAAAGAAAATGCAAACTTTTCGCTTGAACCTTTTTGCCTTTTGTGAAACCAAGAATCAGATGCACAGAAGATCGCAGCACCTGTCAGAGATGGCAAAATATTCCGCGCTCAAGTTGGAAAACTATTAACGAGCATGCACGTTTTGCAAAAATCGTATATCTTCATATGTTAATAAAGTTATGTAAGTCACGCATGTCTGGTTGCAATAAACAATATATTTAGAATCTTTTTTAAATATGTTTTGGTTGTATGATTTCGCAGGTTTATAGTTCCAAAATAGATGGAAAACTGCTTTACTAAAAACAGTTGTATATAAATACGTCGTATAATTGAAAGGTGAATATCTATTGATGTATTTCCTAAAACTAAGAACCTGTTTCTTTTAGCAAGCTTGTTATTTTTTTGAATTCATGCGTTTGAGATATTTCCATGCTTGCACAATGCATGCCATCGCACAATTTATGCAAAAAATGGAAAACGATAACCTTCAGTCTATTCATAAAATTAATGAGTATTTTCTTCATTATTATAATTTTTATATTTTTAGTATAAATACTATAGGAAGTTGAGTATCCAGTTTAGAATACAGATTTTAATTATAATTTCTCGTTCCACATATTCATTCGATCGATCGTTTATAGAAGTTTGAATCACTGGCAAACGGATATAAATTTACCAAGATGGTAATTGTAATATTAGGGATTTACTTTTTTTAAATCATTTCATCCCCAAGCAAGGCGGTAATGCCAATAGTACGTAGGGGGTTACAGGGAGTGAAATTGAAAGAGAAGATGGGAATAGAGAAGACGGAAAAAAGGGCAAAAACAGAAACAGGGTTCAAAAAGACAGAAGGTGTCGATTGACATAGCATTTAAATTTTTGAAGATTGTAGCTATCAAGAAAGCTGGGGCACTATACCAGATATGACAACAATATTCAATGCACGGACGAATGGTAGATTTATAATTGTGCAAGATGGATTCTGACCAGAAAAAAATTTTCTGGCACGACTCAGTGAACCAACTTTCCTTATGTGGAAACATTCGGTATTCATTAATCGAACAACCAGTCTCACGCTCGGTTGAAATTTTTGAAATCTTTCTATTAAAACAACTTATTAGAAAAACTGTAATTCGCACCATAATTTAAAGTATGGTTGACTAACCTTTATTATTTATTCAAATAATAGACAAGGAACATTGGAAAATAAGAAGGTTGAAGGAAATACCACATATACTGTACTCGGATCAGTCGACCAGAACATCGAACATCGACTTTAATAACTTGTTTATGAAAGGACTGGCGTTTGTATGGTTCCGAAGATATGACCAAGGAAATAGATTATAGGTTAGGTTCATCCAGTTCACTGGAAAGTTCCGTGTGCAGACCAGGGAAGGGCATTCTTTTAACCAGAGAAACCGACGTATGTGCTGGAGGAGACGTGTACGAGAGGGAAAGGGTATTTCATTTCAGAGCAAAAGTCGATATTCAGAATGCAACAGATCACTGATAAAAAATCCATAAAGAACAGAGGTTGGAACGATGTGATAAAAACAACAAAGACAAGGAAATTGATTCAAAGTAAGCAAATTTCGAATTTCAATTTATAATTTTGTCCTTTCAAGAAACAGTTTATTCAAAATTGGAGATACCAAAACCAAACAAGTACAACAATTTAAATATCTGAGAAGTGTTGTACTTTCCGTCCTAAAACAACAGAGGACGGAAAGTACAACACTGAAATCCGAAGGCGCATTGGGATAGCGAAAGATGCCTTCCAGAAACTAAGCAGGAAATTTTCGTTAGAAACAAAGAAAGAGTACAGAACGGTTACAAAATAACAATCCTCCTATATCCCAGGGAATGCTGGACAATCTCCTCACATATGAAGAAGTGACTTGAAGCAACAGAAAAATGGTTCTACAGAAGGATGCTGAGAAGAGACAATTGAAATTTCTAGGGCACATAATGAGGAAGGAGGGGGGGGCTTTGAAAATGTGATACTGGGCAGATTAAAGAGGGACATAGGAAAACAACGCATAACCTGCCGAGTGAGTTGAATTAAATGGTTGGCAAAAGGAGAGAGATAATAAAATTCATTAAGAGCGAAAATGGACAAGAAATTGTGGAGAGCCATGATTTCCAACGTTCTGAAGGAACACAGCATATAGAAGAAAACCTCCGTCAGTTTATTCTTTTGCATGCTATTTTCACAACAATTAGTATACTTATGTACTTGTAGGTGTCGGATTAATACAAATATCTACAACTTCTATGACAAGATTCATGGGAGATTTTTTTTCTCTGTGTTGTGATGTCTCAAGCAACACCTTCTGAAGATCAGATTTATATCTAGTATCACCTGTTTTCATTGAATCTTTTCCTAGTAAAAATAGGATTAAACTAAACACGAAAATATATCTTACAAATGTTAAAACTTGTATTTATCTTGCATTAAGGTTTTATTACTTTACCAAATTATCTTTTTGAATACCCCTCTAAAAAAGCACAGAATATATTAAAAATCTGCACTGTCCTTAAGAACCTTTACTTTTCAACGAGAACAATAATACTGAAATATAATTTAAAAAAAAATCATAAATACGAGGGCCATTACGAAAGTAATGTCACCTACAGTATTATTCTGGCTCCCGGAAGTTGGTGGTATTGTAGTAGGTTTTGGACCTTCCCTCTGATAGCCCATAATTTTTTCTGCTTACAAATAACAATATGTCCAAATGGTGTGTCTGACGAGAAAGTACTTTCGAGGTTGAAGTGTGTCTTTGTTCCTCCACACGAGTCTTACTGAATACTTGAGGAAACGAAATAGTGAATGTAGGCAGAGTTAGGGGTGGAGTAATACATTTCAACAGTGGCGGCAGAGATATATGTGACATTCTAGGCGGCTCTGCACAGCTATCAACCCATGAAATAGATCGTCCGGAAAATATATTGACAATGGTGATAGCTACGCGAGGAAAATAGTGTTTAGAAGCTAAAAATTTCTTTATCCAACAGTGTTATTGTGCTATTGTGTACTATAGTATATTCTGATAAGGTATTACTTTTTTTCAGAGCATCGGATCGAATTTTGTATGAAATCGAAGTTAGTTCATTTTGGCTAAATATATTTCGATGATTCTTTATTTTAAAGCCAACTCGTATATTTGATACTGTTGCGGACTAAACGTATAAACATGATTAGTACAAGTAACTCAATTAGATCTTAGAATAAATGCAGAATCCTTTAACAGAGTCGGTGATTTTAAGTTATTTACACTGTAAACTATTGTCCTCATCTTTGTTGTCGTTATTACAGTGTTTCAGTCGTTGTTCTCCCCGGCTTTCATCAGGTGTATGTTAATCCGGGTAACCTATAGGGAATCCCGAACTGAACATTTTATTTCATCTATGGGGGTAGACTCTTCTCGTTCAATATTCTGGAATATTTCGTCTAGTTCTTATTTTTAGTACTGCCAAGTTATTGTACGACCTTGTTTCCACTGAGTCCAAGTATAAACTGCCCGCCCCAAGGATTGAACTCCCAATTGCAATAGCAGAGATTTTTAAGTTTTACTCTGGTTGGTCCATTCCTTTCCTTTGTAAAATCAATTTCATATGAAATAAGTAGTATATATTCGGTCGAGTTCGAACATTGATGAATCTATCACTTCAACCATCACTGTCCTACATCGAGGGTGGAAGGTCATTAGATTGGCATTCTGTGTAATAACATAATTGGGCAATGGAGGAAGTTGGGCGACCAACCCGTATTGCTCCATGGCTAGGTGTCAAGAGCTGAAGATTTCTCACGAGTTCTTGTTTTGCTCGCCAACAGTGTCCTGCAAAGCACATTCCGCGTTCACGTAAGATTGTAGAAATATCAGGGATGGGTTCATAGAGCTGTGATTAAGTTGGATATTGTCTCCAAGAGATATTGTCTCCTAGAGATGTTAAGTATCGCTCATAGCATCCAAGTTTAGGTTCCACCAAGCTTTGACTTTATGGTTTTAGTTAATGTCCAAGCCTTGTCTCACGACCCTTTTTTACTTTTGTATATCTACTCAATTCATTTTCTATCCGTATGCAGGCGGTTTGCTCCCATTATAAGTTCTTAGTTTTCCTAGCAATTCGAATAGACCCTTGTATCGTACCTTGTCTAATGATTTGCATAATCTATAAAACATAAGGACACACCTTTCTACTTTTGTATTGCGCCTTCTGTTAAGACAAGGGAGAATATTTGCTTTTAGAACCTGTGCATTGCTCTAATTAGAGTTGTGGTTATAAGTTAACAAGAAGTCTTGCGATTCGATAAATAATTTAATTAAAAGATTACCCGACTCGCTATAGATTTGAAGACAGTCGAAGAATCCATTAGTAGTAGTGAACAAAAGAATGATAACCATACTAATCTGGATGGTAATGGTAACATTGGCGGTTTCCTTATAAGGAAATATTCAGCATTAATTGACAGAACAGCCAGTGCTACTCGAGTTACGCTTTTCGTCGCTCTGTGATCATATTAAAGATTAGATAATAAATCGTAGTACAATACTTCTTTCTTTGTATCACGTTGTTTTTGATCCCTCAGTGCATTCCCCTGTTTCTGAAAAGTATATTTCACTATTCTTATTCGCTTTCTCATTGTCTGTTATTAAACTGCTTAAATAGCATCAATTCTGTACTTGCTATCGTTTGACATCCCCAGTATGTAACTCATATACTGAGTTCACCCCTTTTTCTCATCACTACGCTTACGGCTATATTACATTGAAACACCGTTTCTTGTACCATCACCGAAGTCAAGCAATGTCGGGCCTTGTACCTAGATGAGTGACGGCTTGAAAATACCAGATGCTGTAAGCATGGATGTGCGGACGGTGTAAAGATAACGGGTCTGAACTGGAAATCGGAAAGTCGAGTTCTAATTCTAGTTGGGTTCATTATGCGTAAATACCCTTGAGAAAGGCATGAATCCACTTTTCCCCCAGTTATGGGTTAATAAGATTTTTATCAGTAAATCATTATCTTCCCCAAATCTTACAATCTGAAAACATTTTCTGGGTTTAAATAACCTGCATAAGGTTGATAAGCTGTAAATCTATCTACCTTTATGCAGTAAACTACTTATGTTATCTCTCTATCTCTCTCTCTCTCACACACACATACATACACATAGGTATAGAGAAGAAATGGACATAAAAATTGGCACTGCATGGTGACTGTCAGTTTCACGTCTCAAGTAATTTTTAGATAATTTGAAGATAGACATGCAGTGTTGATTCCTATGTCCACACTGTCTATATAAAAAGAATTCTATCTAGTCCTTATTCTTTATATCTACAAATGTTCTATGTCCGATTTTGAAAATTCTTCTATAAATATGACAAATTTTCAACAAACTAATATATATATATATATATATATATATATATATATATATATATATATATATTAATCAATGAATAATATAAACATATTATATGTACTTATTTTTCTACTGATCCTTTCCTGCTGTCTAATCAGTCCCTTAATGTTAAGATGAAAGTGACGTAGTTTTTTTTTAACCCAAGTACTTTTGATCGTTTCTTTTTTGTTCGCGCGTATTTTTAAACATCACCATCAAAACTGAATGCAGATTTTAATTCGCAGTTACATTTGTCTTTGTAATTTATCCCTGAAGATGATCTTAGAAAAGATCGAAAGCACTTGGTTAAAAAAAACAAAAAACAACTACGGTGCCTTCCTTGATGAATTTCATTTTAACATCAAGACACTGATTAGACAAATGGAAAGGATCAGTATAAAAAATAAGCAGACACAACATAGCTATATTATTCAATGAAAAATGTTTGAATGAACATATGCTACCTATATATTTATATATATGTGTGTGTGTGTATGTATAGACATAGGGATCAAGACTGTATAGTGACTGTTTATCGGTTCATGCAATCTTTAGATCATATGTAATTACTACTACTTTTGTAGAATCTGTATATAGTCTTCAGAGGGATTAAGGGAAGGAAAAAACTGGTTCGTTCCAGTTATTTGTTTTGTGTTAACACTTTATATCCTATATTAATCACTTCCCCTTATAAATATACCAAATTTTAAACTAATCTATCTATCTATCTATCTATCTATCTATCTATCTATCTATCTATCTATTTAAGAGTAACATTTTTTATTATTTACTTATAAATCATGCTGTATGATTGACAAAATGGGAATTTTTTCAAAAGCAATGTTACTTTTTGTGTACTAAACAGTTCTTTTAAAAATATTTAAAACAGAGCATACACCCATACACACTCGCTTTCTTTCTCCCTCTCTTTCACACACACACACACACACACACGCACACACACACACACACACACATATATATATATCACTTTTGATATATGGATAATTAAAGAAAACATTAGTTCTTCTAGAATTCCAGTTTGTTCACTTCATCTTTTGATAGGCATAATTCTCTAAAATTCTATAGTATTATGGACGCTGACAGTTACTGTTGGTTTGATATTATTTGTTTAAAATATACTGAAAGACGCTAATTCAAACTTTAGCAGGAAGACCGATCTCTGCAACAATGCATGCAAATGGCATCTGTTAGTGAGATGCATTGAATATCTGTAGCTGATGCTGAAACAGCCAGTAAAATGAAACATTTGTCACACCATATGTTCTTTATTCCTAAACGACTCTTAAAAAGAAGAAACATTTTCACAAACATCTATAATAACTGACAAACATGAATATGTCTAATTCTCATGTGAAAAGTACACTGTTGTTTACGCGGAGAGATAGAGAAATATATATATGATAGATAGATAGATAGATAGATAGAGACTAATATAGATTGATAGACAGACAGAGATTGAGATAGACAGAAAGAGACTGAAATAGATAGATAGATAGATAGATAGATATAGATAGATAGATGGAGACAGACTTAGATAGAAAAACTGAGATAGATAGATAGACCGAGATTTAGATCGAGAAATAGATAAATAGGGAATGAGATACATACATACATACATACATACATACATACATAGGTAGGAACAGACCGATACATAAATACATAGATAAACAGATAGATAGGAATATATTGAGATGTATAGAAAGGAACAGATTGAGATAGACAGATAGATAGGAACATACTCAGATAAATAGACAGATATATATGAACAGAGTGATAGATATATAGGAACATACTGAAATTGATAGATTGATAGATAGAAACTGAGATTGATAGACAGGAACAGATTGACATGGACAAATATATTGTAACCAACTGACACATAGATTGATAGATAAGAATATACTGATATATATATATATATATATATATATATATATATATATATATATATATAGAGAGAGAGAGATAGAGATAGAGAGATAGATAGAAATATACTGTGATATATTGATAGATACAGAGATAGAAATATATAGACAGATATATAGAAACAGACTGAGATAGATATAAGAACAGAGTGAGATAGAGAGATGCAGGTAGGAATTGAGATTGATTGATAGATATACAGGAACAGACTGAGATAGATTTATAGAAATAGATTGAGACAGATATAGAATTAGGTAGTTAAATTGATAGATAAATAGGAATAGGCTTAGATAGATAGGAACAGACTGAGATAGATAGATAGATAGATAGATAGATAGATAGATAGATAGATAGATAGATAGATAGGCAGATAAATAGGAATATACTGAGATAGACAGATAGATAAGTATATAGTAATGTACTCAGATATATAGGAATATACTGAGATAGATAGATAGAGAGAGATAGATATATAGGATTATTAGAATCCATTTAAACACACAAAAAAATTACTAGACTCCACCCGAAACATACTAGTAGAAAATACAAATAAAATAACCTCATCCACATGTAAAAAAAGATTAAAAACAATGGAAGCCTTAATAATAAGAAAAGGAAAAGCCAATACTTAATAATATTAACTACAATCATGGCCATAATGTGATGTGTTCGGAAAATAAAACATTACTGTAACACTAAAAACATACACACAACCCACACACCCAATTAAATTGAAAAAATAAAATCATCCTTGATAATGGCTAACAGTATAACTGAAAGCGCTCGGAATTATAGAACATTTGGACAGTTTCTACACATTCTGTGTCCACAAAAGAAAACATTTGTTCGAACATAAGTAAAATTAAATAAACAGCTTAATCGTAGTACCTTGTCTTTCGTTTAACATGTGTAAAGGAAGGATTGCAGAGAGAGAGAGAGAGAGAGAGAGAGAGAGAGAGAGAGAGAGAGAGAGAGAGAGAGAGAGAGAATAATTACAGAAACAGGCTGAGACAGGTAGATAGATAGGAACAGTCTGAGATAGATACATAGATAGATAAACAGATAGGAACAGACTAATATAGATAGATAGATAGATAGATAGATAGATATATAGATAGGAATGTACTGAAATAGAGAGATAGGAATATACAGAGTTAGATAGGATTATACCGAGATACATATATCAGATTATACTGAGATAGATAGATAGATAGATAGATAGATAGATAGATAGATAGATAGATAGCTATGAACTGACTGAGGTAAACAGAGAAATAGTATTTACTTACCTAAAGACCATATGTAACTGAAAATAGGAGGAAGATGTCATTGCCCAAATCTTAAAGGGCTAGATCTTTCTGTTTAAAAATCAGCATTCGAAATTCTGACTCAATCTAGACTCGAACACCAACACTACCATCAGCGTGGGACAGGAATTTAATCTCCAAATCAAGATCCCTTCTCTAAAATTTGCATTATCATAATGTACGTACCTTAAGTGGGGACAAATGAATATTCGTACAGCACGAAATTTTCATAGTTATAACTTATGAGATGACTTATAATCTGTATAATATTCTATATCATTGCATAATACTTCATACGCAAAAAACAATTCGTGAAATTATGTGTTATTTAAAAAATTTCGAGACGAAAAATCATTCTTACAAAATGTCTTTCATATCAAATGACTTAAATTACCTTTATTTACATAATTCTTTTTAAGACTTTGCTTGATTTTCCCTATTACCAGAACAATCTAGAACATTCTGCAATTAATTTCTTATATCTCCGCAAGCAAATCATACACAATAATTATCATCATGGGGAAAGGCAAGGAACTATCAAATTCCTAAAAAGAATTGATCATCAAACATTGGAAGGAAGTGAAAACTGTTGAGAACAAATTGAGATCTGGTGCACCATGCAAGATTTCTCCCAGATCAATGAAAAGAATTCAGCTCAAAATTCAAGAAAATCAAATGACTACTCGGAGAGAAATGCAGAAAGAATTAAAAGCATCAGGTATTATTGTTACGTAGCGAACAATAAGCAATGAATTTCATAGACATCAGCAGAGATCACGTTCTCCAAGAAAAACGCCACTACCATTGAAGAAACATAGGCATGCCCGGTTAAAATTTGTTCGTCAGCATAAGAATAAATCTGAATCATTTTGGGAAAGTTCTTTATGGGCAGATGAAGCAAGAATTGAACTATTTGGCATATTTCAAGGACTCACGGTTGAAGAAAATATGGCACAGCCCTTGCACTGAAAAACACAAGCACAACGATGAAATTTGGTGGTGATAATATCATGGTTTGGGAATGTTTTTCTGCTAATGTTACTGGTAATTTAGAGATAACAGATGGTAGAATGTATTCAAAAATATACCAAGATGTTTTGGACTCTAATTTGTTTGGGTCAGTAGTAAAACTTGAACTATCAAATGAATGGGTTTTGCAACAAGAAAATGATTTTAAACATACTGCTAAATCTACGAAAAAATGACTTATTGAAAACTATGTCAATACACTCGAATGGTCATCAGTCTCCAGACTTGAATCCAATAGAGAATTTGTGGCATTCATTAAAAATTCAAGTTAATAAAAGAGCTCCGAAAAACATCCTGAACCTAAAGAAAATATGAAAAGAATAATGGAGTAAAATACCAAGGGAAACATGTAAATCATTGATTAAAAGCTACAGAAACAGAATGATTGCTGTTGAATTGAGTAAGGGATATGCTATAATGTATTAAGTAGGTATTATAATGTACGAATAATTTTTCACCTTCAAATTTTTTATTTTCATATAATTTCATTTTTTTCAATTTTTTTTTTTTTGCGTATTGCAGCATTATGCCATGGTATACAAATATTATATGGATTATAAAATTCTTTTATAAAATCTAACTATATCAAATAAAAAAAAATCATGGTGTACGAATATTTCTCCCCCCCCCCCCATGTATGTTATAATGTTCAGACTTTTACAGAGATGACGCGCCATGCTTTTTCCAGGGAGTTAAATCAGCCTCATTTTCTCATATTATAAATATAAGGAGAAACTTTTCCTCAGACAACTTTTTCTTTCAAGAACTGCTATAGTGTAGAGCAAATACTTGCGTGGGTGCATCACTAACCACTACAATCTTCAAGTCAATTCCTATCTATTTTCCTCATCCTTATAATCTTCACTTGCTACCGTTCTATTCTTTCGATCATATCACTCACCTCATAACCATTTTAACAAACCCCTACCTTGAGCAGCTCACGAGCCTTGCATTGGCGGAACTTTACTATTTAAATGCACAAAAATGCTACTATCATCATCATAACTATTATTAATTCGATAGAGCGTTCAGTTTAACTTCTATAAACTTTTCAGATTTATTATTATTATTATTATTATTATTATTATTATTATTATTATATTCACCGTCTTTTTTATTTCTGTTGTATACTCTTTCCTTCCTGGTTCTAACCAGAGATCTAAGGTCAGAAATGGAATCATCAGATTTTCCACTGAACATTTCTGTAAAAAAAGATAAATAAAAATTAAACAACCTAAAAAAACCACATTTTACCTAGGTAAAGCCCTTCATAGGGTGTGAGTGGTTCTTGTGAGAACAATGTCAATGTCCTTCAAACGTTTTCATTTAAACTTAGGACCCATCTCAAACTGCTTATGCAAATAAGCGACAGAGTAAATAAAATGTTCGTCTCACGAGAGTGATCATCTCACCCACGTAAATAAGTTTTTTTTTGATAATTGTAAACATTATCATTGATTAACTAGCATTGTTCACGGTAAACAACATAAGTGGTATGAACCCATCCATAATGTACTGGTTTGTTTGCGCAGCTCATCGATCCAAAAACGATAAACATGGCAATAAATAAATCGATGAACGGCTTATCAATTTGCGATATTTATACAAGCACAGATATATTAGTTCACAGATATCAGTATATCGAACACTTATTCAAGTTTCCAAGCAAAATTTGTTTTCTGTATTAGAATCTGAAAGCTGTGTAAAGATGACTGTAAAACGACGTAAGTAAAATGATATCAGATGAAAATCAAATAATATCAGATGAAAATGAGATCCTTAATTTTTCAGATCACGGTTGTTTTCCTTATGCTATTCGGGAATCTCTTTATATTAGACTTTTATAAATATCGATAATTTCGCCGTAATGAAATAATATATTTTACGGAACGTTATTTGATTGCAAATTATCTCGAGTTGAAATTAGATTTATTGTGTAAAGAAACAATTGTTAACATCTCAAATATCATTATAGCAACAATATCATTGATTTAGCATTCGCATCTAATCTCTGAGTCTCTTGAACCAATCAATTTTGTCAAAACTGTAAGGGAGAAATCATTTTCTTTGTCTTAAATCTTAAAGCAAGATCACTAATTGATTGTTGCTGTATAGATTATTTCTATCAATCGAGTATCAATTTGTAGTCCTGTATTAGAAATGGAAAATGGACTGCTGCTTTCGTTACAAATAAATCTTCATCATCATCATAACTTAAGAGTCCAATATTGGAAAAGGTCAAAAGGTTAAACTAATGAAGGAAGACACTGAAAATTATTAGAAACTACTACGATTTACTGCGTTTAGTGGGCAGCTAAAAAGAAAAACATGGCAAGCAAGAACCAGGAACATTTGATAAAAAAAGAAAAAAATGCTGAACTTCTATGCAATATTAATCATCCAATATGGCAGTGAATGCAAGACAATGTCCTCACAAATGAAGAGGTAATTTGAGGCAATAGAAACGTAGTTTCCCGGAAGAACGCTGGGAACCCTATAGACGAAACATGTGAGCAACGAGAAAGTTTTAAGTACAATGGAAACCAAAAAGGATAATTGTACTTAGAATTAAAGAAAGACAATTGACATTACTGGGACAAAATACTGAGAAAAGAACTTGGTGATTTTTGACACATATTGAAGGCAAGAGGGGCAGAGGCAAAACATCGAGGAACCTGTCTTAACAGTTGGTTGATTTTGTTTAGCGGCATATCTAAGAGTTATTTAATGTCGAAATCTAAACATTTTGAACACAATTTTATGGCTTCAAATAAATATATTTTGAACGCAACCGTGATTTCAACGACAGATAAAATGTATTGTTGGTCATTTTGCTTATATATGTATTGTTGGTCATTTTGCTATAAATAGGTATTGTTGGTTGGTTGATTGATTTTGTTTAGCGGCATATCAACCTGTATAGGTTATTTAATGCCGAAATCTAAATATCCCTGTACATAATTTCAGGGTAAAGGTATGTTTTTAGATATATAGTTTGTAGATTATAAAATGTATTGTTGGTAATTTTTCTATAAAAATGTGTTTTTTATATTCTTTTAGCGTTTCATTCTGCTATAAAATGTATTGTTGGTTATTTTATTATAAAATGTACTGTTGATCTTTGGTGGTTCAGTATTTGCCCATATCTGGGACCCTAACAGGTGCTACCAGCCCGGGTCAGGTTGGATCTGGGAACAAAAACAGCTGAGAGGTGCTTCCAAGTTCGTCAAAACATCCAATCTCGATTAGAAGCATTGCTGTTGCATACCTTAATAGTAAGACGAGAAACATTGCTTATAGCTACAATGGATAGGAAGCTGTGGAGAACCATGATCGCTCACACACTAGATGCACATAAAAAGAACCTGGATAAGGACCTTTTCCAAATTCTCCCTTGACACATATTCTTCTTTGCTGTCATCAAAATCTTCCATTTCATCTCTTCTATTGCGTTTGATATTCATTGGATCCCATTTTAACAACTTCTTGTTCCATTGTTTTCCTTGTTTCTTGTTATGCGCCTCGTCTATATCCATATTTGTCGCTTAATCACGTCTCCTTAATCTTGGTCTCTTCTCGGATCCATGTCAACTTCTTTCTGTCTTTTAAAATTATTCCGAACATTGCTCTTTCTTTTAATATTTGTAGTATTTTGAGTTTGCTTTTAAGCGATTTATAAGAACAATTCCTTTATGACACACCTTTATGTCAAAGTCGATATTACATTTTCATTTGACGCATATTGACAAGATGTTTTTCTTTATTGTTTTTACCAACCAATCCTTATGCGTCGTTTAATTTCGTTACATTATTTTCCCCTTTTATAATTTATCCTAAATAGCTCTTCCATTTTTTATACTCTATACTTAAGATCGTTTTTAGGACTTTACAGCTGACCATTACTTTTGTTTTATTTCTGTTCATTTTAAAACTTACCTTGAGTTTTTCCTATTCATATCTCTTAGCATTTTTTGAAGATCACCCAGAATATGAAAAGAAATTTGATTCAGTTGTACACTCGGTGGTTTTCAACTCATGACAATTGCTTGGTATAAATGAAAGTTATTCAAAAGTTACTGTGAATATATTTGAAACTGCAATAATTCGACTGCACAAAAACACAAGAAAAAAATAATAAAATGAATTTTAAAAGAGTAACAGCGTTTAAAAATAATAGTAATTATAATAATAATAACAAAAGACAAAACAAAGACAAAACTTAATAGCATCAATTATAAAGACGGCCACAATGTACTGTGTGTATTCTGGAATTAAGAATATGTCTACTTTTCAGGAACTTTTAAACTATAGAAGTATAACTCAAATCCTTGAAGATGTCTAATAGATAATCCGAAAGCCGTCAGAATCAACAAACATTTAAACAGTTTCTACACCCCATATGTTCAGAAAAGAAAACACTTCATATACAAGAAAAATATAATAAAAAACTTAAAGTACTTTCTCAGTCTTGTTCAACAAAACCTGTATTAAAAGAAGAATTGTTGTCCAAATATATATATATATATATATATATATAAATATATATATATATATATATAATATATATATATATATATATATATATATATATATATATATATATATATATATATATATATATATATATATATATATATATATATATATATATATATATAAGGATTGCTGTCCAAATATATATATATAAGGTTGCTGTCCAAATATATATATATAGGATTGCTGTATATATATATATATATATATATATTAATATATATATATATATATATATATATATATATATATATATATATATATATATATATGAAAAATATATAGAAAATGGGAAGGAACTGGTTAGTTGGAATCATATTTTTAAATAAATAATTTATATATATATATATATATATATATATATATATATATATATGGGAGCACTTTTAATAAATATGGGGCGGAGGGGAGAAATGAAAAATTCTCCCAAGTGTATATTTTGAATTTTTTTATATATTTATTATTGGTGGGTAATCGAATGATAAAATAGAAAAATACAACTCCTAAGTAACGTGTTTCGTCCTTGGAAGAAACTACTTCAGACAAATATTTATATCGCTGGAGTCATACAACATGTCTCCTTTCCTCACAAAAGTACAGCTGATACAATCTGTGATATTTAAAAGCAATATCGATATGAAATAAAACAAAAACGATAGAATGTTAATGATGTCGGGTAAGTTATACATCTAAATGCACCAGACGGTCCCTGTATCGTTAACAAATTGTATCCGTCGGTTATTGTATTTCTTCCTCCTTCCATATATATATATATATATATATATATATATATATATATATATATATATATATATATATATATATATATTAGATCCGTTGGCGTCTGCTGGATTTTTAAATCATCCCACCTCGAGTAGATTTGTTTTTTACATTGCCTTAGCAATGATCAGTGATATTATGCATAGTCCTGATTTTAAGCTTATTGTCAATAATTGTGAGATTAGCGCATTTTCATTGAGTTTTCTTCTTAGTGAATCCTATTCTCCGATGATCAGATTGGCGTTTATTAAATCGCAATTGTTGTCAGATTTATTATGGTGAACTACCTGTGCATAATGTTGTTATGCAGAATATCACTGAGATGCTCATAGTCTTATTTTGATGTTCCTGGACGTTTTGCTGATACACACCATTGGGCATTTTGTACACTCAATTTTGTATACACTCTTTGTCCTGTTGTTGTTGTTGTTATCTCGTTTGGTGATATCTCTCATTGTGGTGTTGACGAATTTTAGTAAAGACTGGATAAGTTATTTTCAATTTTGACTGTAAACGAGTTGGTAGGTATGGTTATCTGCCTGCTATTGTTATGTTGGGATTATTATTATTGGTAGAGTTTTTGGCATTTGGCATATTATGGGAGTTTGGAAGTCTTTTCAATATATTGCGGTCTACAGATTCTAAGGGATCTTAAATAAAATCACATGGTTTTTATATATATATATATATATATATATATATATATATATATATATATAAGAAAATTTCTCCGATTTAATCGGTAGAGAAGACAATATTTATGAATAAAAATGACAATAGGAAAACTGGTAATTGCTGACGTGTTTCGTTCAATGTGGACTTTATCAAAGCAAAATACGAAAATGAAATCAAATGAACAAAGTAACTAATAAAAACAAAAACAGAATGTACCTAGCAACAACTTAAAACAACTTAGCTAATGCAATAGTCATACATGATTTCACTGTTGGAAAAGCATTCTTTGACGAACGAATGGTAATTCACTTAGAAGTTGAATATAAGTTATGTCATAAAATAAGTATTTACAGACTTACAGAATCTTTTGCTAGTCGGTTGGTTTTTCGGATATCGATTTATCGATTTGACACGTAGAAACGGAGCAAGCGACCGTAATTGACCTTAACTTTAGGCATACAGAGTGCGATGGATAAATTACGCAAAAATGAAAATAATACTGACATCCCATTTTAACAGATATATTTACTAAAATTACACAAAGAATATCTTGAAATAATAAAAAGTAAATTTACTCAATAAAATCGCCATTGGCTTCAACCATGGCTTCCAGACGACTTCGGAATCTCCTGCAACTCTTCTGGACGGTCTCTTTGTTTAAGTTGGTGAATGCTGCCATAATTTTCGCCTTCAGTTCATCTTTGGTCTTACAAGGAGTTTTGTTGGTTTCTCGCTAAGAGGGTTGCAGTCTGGGAAGTTAGGTGACCAGATGTAAGGGGTGATGTGGTTGCAGAAATTGTCTTGCAGCCATGACTGGGTTTTCCTGGTTGTGTGATTTGGTGTAGGGTCCTGTTGCCAGACATAGGGTCTTCCAGCAGTCATCCTCTTGACCAAGGGAAGCATTACCTCCTCAAGGCACTTGATGTCTGAAGCCCTCACCAACAAATACGGGAGTTCTTTTCTTATCAAAACGATCAGAATGAGCTTTCCAAGCTGTTTTACCTTCGTAATCACCATTAGACTCATTCAACCTTTTCCGAATTTTCTGCACTCATGGTGCTCCTTTTCTCATAGACGGTGTTCAACTGAATCTACTATAGTGTGCATTCGACAAAAACAAAAACAATTAACGCGCGGGCACAAATTAAAAATATAAAATGGCGGCAATTTACCCATCGTACCCAGTGTATCTTGATTATTAATTCCTCGTCAAAATTGTATATATTTCATTATGTAGTGAGGCGAATATATTTGAGAAAACTATCTCAATAAAATAATAAGTCATGAAATCATATGGTCTACAGAACGAAAAATAAAACAAAGAATCTTTTTAATGCCATGCCCATTAAGGACGTAGGCAATTACAACTTTTCACTGATTTTTACTCATTATCTGTGACTTGCAATGCATTCTTGAGGAAAGAGAGTGGAGTGGTTTCCTGTCGCCTTATTTGCGATTTGGAATTAAGTTTTTTACTCTTAGAACGGCTGTCTCCCAAAGCTATAGAGTCTCGTCTACCCTGCTATTCTGTTTTGTGTAAGAAGCTGAAACTGGTTGAACAATCAAGAATGATCTTTAACAAAGGTTACGTTTTGGATAAAGAAATCATGATTTTTTTTAATGTCATGTTCTTTCAGGACGTAGGCATTCATGTCTATCCACATATTCCTTTATTATTTGTGAATTACCATGCTTTCTTGGGAAATGTGGGATTGGTTTCTCGTTGTCTTCACAGCTTGGAATTTAGTCTCTCTCTCTCTCTCTCAGACTTGTTGTTACCAAAGATCAGCAAGCCCAGTCTCTTCTCCTGTTTAATCCATAACCGGAGATGGGAAGGATTATGACTTTCTTAAAGGCATTAAGTACGAAATCTAAGGTTTTCCTACGTCGATATCCGTTAATCTACCCGAAATCTACATCAAAACAACGAAAGAATGAAACCAGTATAATCAGGGTAACTTCATGTTGAAGTGGATGTTTAAGAATTCTTTTGTCAGAAAATAAGTAACTTTTGTGGGTACAAATATTTAGATAGAGGTGGTCTGTCCGGAAAGTATCCATCCATATTTTGAGGGCTTCTGGCCTCTATGGTAGTGAATGCTGGGCAATGTCCTTACAGATGGAGAAGAGGTTTGAGGCAATAGAAATGTGATTCTACGGAAGGAGGCTGAGGACTGAACATGTCACTAACGACGGAGTTTTAAAGAAAATGGAAACAAAAGGAATCAGAGATATTTGAAATGACAAGGGTACTTAATAAGGAAAGGCGGCTTAGAAAATTCGATACTCACAGGACATCTTGAAATCAAGAGGAACAGAAGAAGCAGCACATAACCTACGTAATAATCTTGTATAAATTGTTCGCTGAACAGGGATTAGGAGAGATAGCAAAAATATAAACTTTACTAGGAGCTACAAAGAAGAGGAAATTGTAGATAGTCATGATCGCACACGGTTTGAATGCAGCACATAGAAGAAGATTCTTTTACATTTAGTTTGTTTTTTTTTTGCAAGATTTTGTATCACTTGTGTTTGTCAGCATTAACTCCAGTTCAGATTTGGTTTCCTGTGACTTCCAGCGTTTCTTTAAAGCTAAAATCAACATTGATGGGACGGACATTTCAGACCGTTACCGAGATTAAGAACCTGACGAGGCAAATGATGGTGATCCTGAAAAAGGATCTTTCAAATTTAAATATAAATCGTATGGTCTGGAGAACGAAAAAAAAAAAAAAGATGATAAAAAAAAAACTTTTCCCTGAGGCGAACATGACTCTCCACAGATTCTTTTTCCGTATTATCTGTGGATTGCAATGAATTCTTCAGAAAGTGGAATTGGTTTTCCATTGCGTTTTCCACGATTTGAAATTCAGAATTGTGTTGAGGCTAAAAAATTAGCCTGCAGTGTTAGACACTAGCATAAGTGAATGATATTTCAAAGAGAGTATTTTAAAGATGGCCGAAGCGTAATTGTTATAGGTAGTTTTTAAATTACAAGAAGACAAAATGCATGGTTATCAGCAAACGGATGAGCTCAAAGTGCGAATTACAAATCATGGATGCTAAACTCAAACAAGTTCAAAACTTTAAATATCTGGGAAGTGTTCTAACAGAGGACGGAAAGGGTGACACTGAGATTCAAAGACGTATTGGGATGGTCAAAGGGGCATTTCGAAAGCTAAGCAGAATATTAAGAGACAAAAATGTTAGAAACAAAGAGTATTGAACTGTTACATGATATCTGTCGTCCTGTATGGCACCGAATTCTGGACAATCTCATAAATGAAGAAGAGACTTGATGCAACAGAAATGTGGTTCTACAGAAAGATGCTGAGGATACCAGGAACCGAATATGTGAGCAACAACAAAGTTTGGCAGAAAATGGAAACAAAAAGGAACCTTATACTTAACATCAGGATGAGGCAGTTGAAATTTCCAGGGCGCATAATGAGGAAGGATGGCTTGGAAAATCTGATACTCCCAGGACAGATTGAGGGAAAGAGGGACAGAGTAAAGAAGCACGCAACATACAAGATAGACTTGAGTAAAGGATAGTAGAAGAGGGTTTGGGAGAAAAATATAAAACTTATTAAGAGCTACAAGGGACAGGAAATTGTGGAGAGTCATGATCACCTACGTTCTGAAGGGACAGGGCACATAAAAGATTTTTTCGTTAATATTAACTGGCTGGATATATTCCGGGCATTCTTGTATGTGACACACACAAAGCCACACACACACGCCCACACGTGTGTATGTGTGTGTGTCTATTTTGTAGACAATCAATAGATTTTTTTAATTGTATTTCATTTTTTATTCCTATTAACGCATTTAGTGGGCATCTTTGTTTCAATAGAGGCCTGTAGACATTATCTTCACTGCTTGAAAAAAAAAACAAAAACAGGAATTTCTAATTAAATACGAGTATCCGCTAAATGTGGTGTTTATAATTAGAAATATGTTTGTATGCAAGAGTTTCGAAAATTTCCACCTCATTTTCATAAAAATACCAATCAACAGCTGTAAACGCTAGACTTATAATTTACAAGCCTGAAGCTAAAACAGTTTTCAGTTTTTACCTTAGATTT
Organism: Acanthosepion pharaonis; assembly: GCA_903632075.3. Taxonomy (NCBI): domain Eukaryota; kingdom Metazoa; phylum Mollusca; class Cephalopoda; order Sepiida; family Sepiidae; genus Acanthosepion; species Acanthosepion pharaonis. The sequence goes on from CAHIKZ030001813.1 coordinate 3,740,349, forward strand.
TCGTTTTTCTTTTATAATAAAATGTTTCCTTGATTCAAAACCGTTTAAGCTTCAGGGTACACACACACACACACACACACACACACACAATGAGCTTGTCACTGGGGCATACGTTTAGATCCGAATGGCCGAGTTCCTGAAAAATTCAATCTGTGAATTTTACAATCCTTAAACATGACTCCACTGTGATCTAAGGTAGAAGTTGGTTGGAGAAAAGAAACAAATTAGACACTAGTTTGGAGAAATGTCCAAAGATTTATTTTCAAGTACAAGATATGTTTCTGGTAAATCGTATTGTGTAGTGTTTGAAATAAGAGCGTGAATAAGGAATATGCTTAACCCTGGCTATCGGTTTGGGCTTGTCGCGTTGATATTGGAGTCCGTTTTCGTTCTGTGTTCACAGCCTAATGGTCTAACGGGTAGTCAGCCGTACTTTAGGTTAGCCTCTACGCTGAGCGTGTGTGTGTGTGAAGTCACTCTTTCTCTCTCTTTCTGTGCATCCTCTGCACTGTCTGGCTTCTCTTGTAGCCTATATAATGGAAATGCACGGACATAGTTGTAGACATCTGTGGCAAGTGAGAGTCGAGTCGATAAGGGCTTGCACTCTGGTAAATTTGTGGTTGTTTTAAAATTTGTTTTGAGTAGAGTGCGGCGTGTGTGACTTAGACGAAAATTGGTGTGTAGTTAGAGATATATGATATCTAATGACTGTATAAATTTGGCTTTAATTTGTTATCTCTAACTACGTGTAAATTGTGTTTTTTCTGTTACAACTACACTAGCTCGGGCAGGTGCGGCTGAAGTCATCACAAGACACTGCTTATGCAAAAACTTATTTGGCATAAGAGTAATATATAATCAGCAAGCACTAATATTTTGCCATTTAGTCTAGTTGAGAACTTTTCACTATATTTCTATATATGTAAGGGCGCACAGACATACATATTGTTGAATCTCTCTCTCTCATATATATATATATATATATATATATATATATATATATATATATATTTTTTGTTAGAAAGTTTCTGCACAAAAATTTATTGTATAGACTAAAATGAGGATTGTAAAAAAAGCACCTAATATTTAATATAGTGATATTTATTTATAATATATGAATTTTTACAGAGAAGAATTAAAACTTTGTTACTTACAATTAGTTTTTCAGTGGTTTTTTTTCTTAGAAAAATAATTTGTTGTTTACCATTATTTTAAAACGTTTTTTACTTTAATCGCTTTCGCTTAGCTTTTCAAAAAAATTTTAACTATTTCTATCTCCTCGTGTTGGTTCTTATATTTTGTACCAAAGAAAAAAAATGAAAATCAAGGGGCGAAAATGGTTATATATGTCTTTTATGGTAAGGGGGATTTGGTAGAATCTATTTATGCAATGAATTAAGTATGGGTTTGAAATTGACGAAAAATGTTTTCTTATTAATCAGCTTTTGTTCAGTGGTTCTGTAGTCGCACTGGTAGAATGGGAAGGCACTACAATTTGGCAGATTTTGTCCTTCGCATTCCTCTCTATGTTGGCTAAGAGGTATTTTTCTGGTGTGGGGATCCCTAATTTGTTGGCGATGAACTGTCATCCTTTTCCGGAGGGACTGGCCGGTTTAGCCCAGGTAATGCTCGTGGCAACCTTTGCATGTAATTACGTATATTAAATTCTCTGAGTCGCACAAGAAATTATTTTAATTTTGAACTAAAATTTGTGGCCCTCTAATAGGTAGTTACATCCCCCTCAAACACACACACACACACACACACACACACACACACACACACACACACACACACACATATATATATATATATATATATATATATATATATATATATATAAGCAAATATATGGACATAGATCCGACAGTATGAAGAAAAATATACAGAAAAAACAAACAAAAATCTTAGTATGCAATTATGCTGTATTAATGTTAATATAAAGTCAACGTCGGACGTCTCGGTCTATTTTAGACCATCATCAGGACATTTTCATTAAACATAATTAACATTAGAACATATAAAAATTTAACACAAAAGACGATGGACATAAGAGCACAACTAATCCAAACAGATAACTGAAATTTTTATATAATATCAGCGTTCCGTTTAAATATGATCACGTCGTCGTCACGTGGGCGATGTTGTGAAAACGTATTCGAAGATGATTTCCAAATATTAAAATATTAAAAAAGTCGATTGAACTATTTCATATAAACAGTTCAAGAAATCCCTTCCGTTGATATAGGAATACGCAGAGATCAATAGGTTCTTATATTTTTATACAAGCTTGAAGTCCTCCACGTTACAAAGCAAATCAAAAATGATTTCAAAATATCAGAACGATGGAACAATTTTAAAAACAGTTCGGTAATAAATCCTTTCATTACTTGATCAATAGATTCTTATATTTTCGTACAAGCTTGAAGTCTTCCATGTTATAAATTAAATTCGAGTTTGTATTTCTAGTAGACAGTATGTAAGCAAATATATGGATATAGATCCAACAGTATGAAGAAAAATTTATATTAACAATACAGCATAATTGCATATTAAGATTTTTGTTTGTTTTTTCTGTATATTTTTTTTATATATATATATATATATATATATATATATATATATATATATATATATATATATATATATATATCCTTTCGGACTTCGGACTAAAGTGATGTTTTATAAGTGATGTGACTACATTGTGTGTGCACAAAGAGGAGACGCTGAAATTTTAAACTTTTAAATTAAAACTGAATAAATATAAATTTAATTAATCGGGGCATACCGTTTAAACCAAGACAGTCCTGGCCAAACCGGAGCAAATAATAAGTCTAGTAAATACTAATTTGTAAACAACATTTATATTTGCATGTTACTATCTAAAAAGAAATAATACTTATATCTTTTTGTACTTTTATGATATTTTTCATAGTAAAATAACGTTCTCGACTTGAGTCAGTAAGTTTTTCATATGAATATATAGTAGAGATCACTATATTAATACATTTGTTCTCACCTATTTCATTCTATTGATAAATACCTCTGAATCTCTTAACATTTCATACCAACCTAGAAACTTGTTTTGTCTATAACGGTTTCAAGTAAGAACTTCGACAATAAAAATAATAAACCTTTTATTATAAACAATGAATACATTACGAATTACACTATTTACATTATTCGGACTATTGTCCTCATCTTTGTCACCATATTTATTACAACGTTTCGGCCGTTGTACGCTACGGCCTTCTTCAGGTGATTCGAATTTCGAACTGAACCCTTTATTTCACTCACTGTGGTAGACTGTTCTAGTTCCACATGCCATGTTTTAATAGGTGTCAGTTATCAGTTATCTCCTGTTACTTCCCTTCTCCAAGTTCTCCACTCCTTTAACCGGGTATTGAACTCACACTCTTTGGGTCCTGTCACTGGATCTAACTAACGGCTTTATCCACTGTGCCATGTGTCCTCGAGGCACAGTGGATAAAGTTAAGGCAGTGGAGAGCTTGGAGAGGGGAATTAATAGGAGATAACTGATAACTGACATTCATTAAAACATCGTACGTGGAACTAGAACAGTCTACTCTAGTGAGCGAAATAAAGGGTTCATTTTGACATTTCTACCACCTGAAGAAGGCCGGAGCGTACAACGGCCGAATCGTTGTAATAAATATGGCGACAAAGATGAGGACAATAGTCCGAATAATGTAAATAGTGTACATAATACCTCATTTCAGAAGTATAGACACATTAATTTATTATTCTCGGCTCCACTAGAATTTTTATTGAACTCGAAAAAAAGATTAAAAAGATATTCATGAACAAGTATTAACTTTCGATAAGGTGGGGACATGTTTACCAAAAACCAGTATTTAGTCAACTATAATTGTATGTCGCTAATTTCATTAACAGGAGATGGTAAAATCTGGGTGTCAACTTCTAATATAATCATAAGCACAAAGTAAAAGAGTAATGTTTCTTGAATAATATATTCTTTTGTAAAGTTGTTAAAATCAAAAAGGGATTTCTAATTAAGTGTAAAACAAGTACTGTTGTCCTCATCTTCGTTGCCATATTCACAACCTTTCGACTGTTGTACGCTCCGACCTTCGTCAGGTAATTCGAATTTCAAACTGAACCCTTTATTTCGTTCACCGGGGTAGATTGTTTTAGTTCCATGTGCATTGTCTCTTTCGTTTGTCTGAGTAGCAGTTATCTCCCTTTAATTCAACTCTCCAGGTTTTTGTTCACGTCTGCTGTAGCAAGGTATTGAACTCACAACTCTTTGGGCCGAGACACTGGATTACAACTAACGCTTGTATCCACTGGGCCATGTGGCAATATTGCACAACGGAGATGAGCACAACAGTCTGAACAATGTAAATAGTGTAAATAGTTACAATACCTTATCTCAGAAATACAGGTAGGTATAAAAAAGGTAAACTATTTTCTGATAGTGTAAATAATATTTTTCTTTTATTACTGAAATAAATTTATTAAGGTGCAATGTAGAATTTACAAGCTTTCAATTACTGTTGTTCTTTTTAAGTAAAATCCTATCAAAAACTTATGCAAATATTGTCCTAGCGAGGACCATTCTTAAAAAGAACAACAGTAATTGAAAGCTTTGCACCTTGATAAATTTATTTCAGTAATAAAAGAAAAATATTATTTACACTTTCAGAAAATAGTTAGGAGACACGGTGGAATAATGCAGAGCGGCTCGGATTGAGGAATCGGAGACCCTGCGTTCAGTGAGTTATGTGCCATATGTGATGCACACTTATAAAAAATACATGCAAATATTGTCCTAGTGAGGGCCATTCTTCTTCGAACCTCATGACCTAGCTGTCAGTCACTTATGTGCCATACATTATACGCGCTTAGGCGATCATGTATCTTTCGATACGAGGCAGTTTTTTTTCCCGCAGTAGGTTGCCATTTCTTTCTGTGGTCGACCAGTTGTCATCCAAGACTATAGAACCCGCTCTGTCCTGCTATTTACCCATAACTGGGGTGGGGTGGGCATTGAAGAAGAGGATTCTTACTTTTCCTAATGGCATTAGCAATGGATTCGACAAGAATTCGAACACGGCTCTCCAATTCCTCAATCCGAGCCGCTATCCTTTATTCCACCGTGCCTCCTACAGAATGAAAAACAGAATTTCGCCAAATAACGGAAACCGCATCACTTGTGAACTTTCAACATCCGCAACTGCTAAAATGGATAGCACGTGTGACACGAAGAAAAAATGACATAACCAAGATGTTGAAGTTTCGCTTTCTGTCAAACAAAAGAAAGAATACTGGAAAGAGTGGACCCGAGAAAAACTATTTTCCTTAAAAGATTTTATAAATTTCAACCAACGATAGCACTGGCTGATCAGACAAAGAATACCGAATGTTTCCTTATAAGGAAACGACTAACATTGCCTTTACCATTAATATTAATATTACCACCAACTTATTAGGCCTGGGAAAGTAGTATCGTAATTGCTCGAAAATAATACGCATTTTTTTTTTACTGTAAATTACAGGTGATAGTAGAGGTGCGTATTATAAATAGGTTTAAGCAAAAATATTTTTTCATTATTGATTTATAATAATAAATCCATACTTGTTGTTCTAAAATAAGAAAGATATTATTCCAATTTTCATCCAACAATAATAATTGTAACATTTTTTGTCAATAAATTTATGTTTATCAGTAACCCCATCTTTTATTTGGCGAAAAAATAAAAAATCTATAAAAAGGCCAATTTCGAAGAAAAAAGAATATCAAGTATACAATTTATTGAAATTTTAATTTTCATCATCATCATCATCATCATCATAAACACTTTCTATTATAGAATCAATATTTAAATTGTCATTAAAGCAAATTATCATACACAATATTATCTTCGTCCTGTTCAAAACTATCTTTGGCCTCTTTATTCTCTTGCCAAAGGATGTCATCTTCAGAGCCATCCATGGCTGTTGTGAGACAACACCTTCTTGTTATATTTATCGGGAAAACCGCGTGGTAATTTTCAACATTATTTTAGTTACTTAGTTTCGATTTTATTCTTAATGTCAAGGTCGACATAACCAACTTCGTAATTTTGACAAAATTTATAGATGCGTATTATACATAGGGATAGATATATTTCTTAATTTTTGAATCATTTGTTGGGGTGGATATTATTTATGGGTGCGTATTATTTTCGAGAAATTACGGTAAATAACAGACGCCACTCAGGTGACGTAATGTCTAATAAGCTCATTTGATTGACCATTATTTCTGAGTAATTAGTTCAATCCTCCATGGGTGCCTCAAACTTGTGGCCTTATGCAAACATTAAGCTAAGACGCTAAGTTTAGTCAATAATAACAACTACATCTATCTCCTTAGTAGTGAGTTCGATTCTTGTAAGCTCGCACCAAACTACACTTAATAAATAGCAATTAAACACTGCAATTTTAATGCTCTTAATCAGCCCGTGAAAGTCCATTGTTGGATATAGGCCTTCCCCATATATTTTCGTCTCTGCCGTTGATGGGGAGGATTGGTCATTTACCCGACGGGGCTGGTCCAATGCGAGTTGGTAGTGGCTTACAACACCAGGTAATTCCAAGCGGTCACCAATCTAGGTACTGACAAAGCTCAATGTTGCTTAACTTCAGTGATCGGACTTTTTATTTTTACAGTAAGATTCATCCTGTACAAGGCCCGGGGGCTACTGGAGGTAGAGGGTTACGTTCATGGGTAGTTTATATGGATGGGAGGGGAAGATAACGGTTAACTCTAGACTTGAATAGGTTAAGATTGTAGAAATATTGGTTGATATTTTTATTTTTTTTTACAGTATAGTTTACCGTGTATAAGGCCCGGTGGCCACTCGAGGTAGAGGGTTATATTAAGAGGAAGTTTATATGGCCGAGAGGAAGATAACGGTTGACTCTAGACTTGAACAGGTTAAGATTGTAGTGTTCGGGGAAACATCCTCAAGTGAGTCTGTTCTATAGGGCAGTGGCTCGCGGAAAGAAGCTGTTTGAGTAGAACTTACTTGAACTGCTGTTTCAATTTGATATGGCCGTAAGCACACCATTTAAACTGGAAGTTTTAACACTTTCATAGTGGGGACCTCATGACATGTACATTGGTTAATTTCAACTTTAACTCCAACAAAGACATCATTGAGGCCACTGTTAGCACCCATACTTAAGTCAGGTCCACACAATAGCCATTAAATTTAATTTTATGTGAGTTATTGAGAGGTGCTATTGACTTGTTGACATTATTTATAGGTTAGAAAATGCCCAAATTAATTAATAGTTTTGGTATTTCTACGCCCCAAACGAATGGATGGGAAGCTTTACGGTTAAGAACTTTGATTAAGCTAACGTATTTTTGGGTTCTTGATCCGAGACCCGGGTTTCGTAAAGTAGACATAGCATTTATTATATATTTATTATAATCTGTTTTCTCTAATTTAGTTGTTTCTCCTACATGTAAATGCAATGTCAGGAATCTAATATAGCACCAATGACAGGAGAATCTTGCCTTATCATGAGCAGCAGATCTCGACAACTCACCTCCTTACTATCCACCGACCGACCCTCACAATCAGCAGCAGAAACATCAGCAAAACACAAAAAAACATAAGGAAATACATAAACGAAGTATCAGGAATTTGCGAATTAGTTGGCAATATCAGCATATTGACAAGTTCAGGCTATTTTCCTTTTTATTTCCTGAGAGGTACCGTTACAACATATCTACAACACGAATTTCGTCTATTTAAAACTCAGGCAGAAACAACAAAGGGATAAGATAGGCACCGTAAGAATTTGTTTATAGACAGTTTCATGCATAACGGAATGTTAAAGTGTCTAAATATATAAACGACAAAGAAGAAAAGAGCAGGTGTCGGAAAAGAGAAGAAACAGTAAGAGGGGCGAGGAGGAAGAATAAAACATTAGGGGGAGGATTAGGTCGTGCCAATATTTCGTGCACTGCTTCCAGTATAAGTAGTATCTGCTGGTAGAGCTTGGTAGTAATGAATTGAAACCAAAGTTAATAGAAAAACCTGTACTCGATGCGTACGGCTGCTTCCCATACACCCGTCTTTGAGAGAGTGAACTATTCTTTTAAGCCAGGACATTTTAGTGGCCATTATGAGTTACACGGTAGAGTAAACGCAGGCTGTTAAACTTATGTAGATTGCGATCTGAGTGCGGAATCCAGTATTGGTCATGAAGTGGAATTCTCATGGGAAACACTATTTCTGTCTGTGCCATTATCTTTCAGGAAGTGGACGCTCGTGGCTCCACAACATTCTGCCTCTTGTTGCTATAAGTAATTCTTGCCCCCTTTACCACCCTTTGTCTTTCTAGTCCTTGTTCATCCATCGTTAAGTAGTTTACTTAATGTTTTCTACTGTTTCTTATTTGCCTTCAATGTGTCCCGTGTGTATTAAATTCTTGTAAGAAAGACACATACTTAAAATTCTAAGCCAAAAAAAAAACAACAAAAAAAGCAAGAAAAAAAAAAGAACGAAAGAAAGAAAAATGAACGTTCGACCGTCAATTCCCAAGGAAAATGATTTTTAGTTCTAAAACGAGGATGATTCCAAGAATTACAATCACATTAATTTACAGCTAGAGATTTTCTGGTGATATTAATTTTTGAATTTCTCCAATGAGACATTGTTTAATTATTATTAATTTTCTCGACAAGTAATTCTTTTTGTCTAGGATGTGCAGCTGCTGTAATGGTTTGATGTTCGGAATGAGAAATAAGCGAGCCGAGTTCGAATTCCAGTCAACATTGTTGCATTCACTTTCGCACAAATACCTTGGGAAAGAAATTAATCTATCTCTTTTCCCCTTGGTTATGGATTAAATAGCAGCACAAAGTCAACTCTCTAGCCATGGTTGTCAACCAGCGTAGGAGATTGATTTGTATTTTACAGCTTAGCAAACTTTTGCCGGTTATTTAAAACCAGAAAATATTTTTAGATTGGAATAATTTTTTTGAAATAATAATGATTTACTCATATGTTCTTCTAATTAACCCATATATGGGGAGATGAGGCGGATCTAAACCTTTCCCAAGGGTATTTGCGCGTAAGTGAATATAACGAACCCGACTGTCATTGGAACGCGGCCCTCTGACTATAGTTGAACTGTAACTAAGGTTCGCTCATCATAATTGCATGATAAACCACAGTTTCGTTCTGAGAGTGTTGGGGAAAAGACTGAGCAGATGATTGGAAACGGGTAACCATGTTTAAGATGAAGAAACTCACGCTGATTACCAGTGTGCCTTAAAGTCAAAAAAGCTCTGATAATTATTTCTTTTGTCTTTATTTCAGTTACTTTCGATTGTAAATTTCAAATCGTTATTCTACGTTCGTTAGTAAATAGTTTGAAGCAAGGATAAGGAATAACCCGACGTGATAAAAAGCAACTGACATTAAGATGAAAAAAAAAGTTAAGTTAAAAAATCATACTGACAATGATTTATGTAAGAAATAAAAATTGTAATACTATTAGCGTATACAGGTGATAGCGTATTAAGCAGTCGAAAGAGATGAGTTGTGGCTTTAAGACAGGCTTCCTGACGAAAAAGGACCTGAATTCAAGTCTCTCCGGATGCTTATTTATTTGGAGTCTGCGCTATTTATTTACGACCATAACGAATAACCGTCTAGAAATTACTATAAAAACCCGATGAAATTAAGAAGGAATCAATAATAATTTAGTTCTTAATTTCTGAGATTAATTGCCAATATTCTTGCATTATTTCGAACTAATCTTGGTTGGTGTAGATGTTATTATTTATTAAAGACATTTTTTATGTTTAACGTTGTTATTTTATAGATACAAGTATTTAAGCAAATGCTCTGTTTATGATAAACAGTATTAAATAACATTTACCGGCCTGAATGTCCGAGAAATTTTCATAGAAAATTCATTCGGCCACAAATAACAACGTTAAACATAAACATGTCTTTAATAAATAAATTGTCGGACCTTGTCCATTTCTTAATATATGACGTCATTTGTTTACATTCGATACGCCAGAGCAGTTATGAATGTACGAATCCTGTCAAAGAACGAATATTTTCTATGAAAATTTCTCGGACATTCAGGCCGGTAAATGTTATTTAATACTGTTTATCATAAACAGAGCATTTGCTTAAATACTTGTATCTATAAATAACAACGTTAAACATAAACATGTCTTTAATAAATAAATTGTCGGACCTTGTCCATTTCTTAATATAGATGTTATTATTGACACAACGCTTCGACCAAGTACTCTCAAGTATCCATTGATTGGCTGTTGATTATTATGACATTTTGTCCTCGTGATATCAGCTGAATTGGTGTGTCACTACCAGATCCAAAGATTGATCTCATGACCACTACGCTATCTTCTCGAAGTTGTGCGTTTTTTTTTTTATATTCAATGTCAGAGGTTTGTTAACTTTTGGTTATGGTGGCGGGTGAGTACCACTTTTCATAATTTACGACTTCATTTCTGAGATGAGTGATTGTCGATATTCTTGTATTATTTCTAACACATCTTGCTTAATGTATATGTTAGTATACACATAACGTTTCAATCAAGTACCCTCTGGCCACCATCAGGTGTCCATTGATTGGCTGATAGTTCGACATAGTACAAGAAGAAATAATATAAGAAATATAAGTTGAAAAATTAATACTAGAAAATCCTTGGCATTCAGAAATACCAGCACCTATTTCTTTTTCAATATCCTTTTGTAATTGTTATGTATTACTTTTAATTTTTATGATTTAGAGCCATTGGATTGCATGCAGTCAAAAAAATTCTCTTATTCTCCATTCCCATATAGTAATAAGCATATATGTGCACGCGCATACATATTGTAGATTGAAATAACTGGATATGTTCATATATATATATATATATATATATATATATATATATATATATATGCAAACTATCTATTTATCTGTGATAGCTTGGTTTTGCGAACAAAGATCTGGGAGGGCTTCCAGGTCTACTGAAGGCACTCAGACGAGTAATGAGGCCTATGTGAGAGAGGCATTTTTTCCAGGAGATGATTTGGCAGCCGGTGGAAGTCCCGGTTTTTCAGAGCTGGCAGCCGCATTTGTGTGGTGTGATTTAGCGAAGGCAGTTGCCTGATAGATGCAAAATGCTTCTTTTTCCTATTGATAGCTGTTGAATCCCTAAGAGACGAGGGTCTTTTCAGGAGTGTTTGTATCTGTTTAGTGAGACCCCATTTATCCGTCGGCCAGAGGCTAGTTCCCTAAATAATCTTAGAGACTCAGTGTCAATGATAGACTTTTAGAATCGTGTGTAGGTAAAATTAATTGAAATGTTCGAGTAGGCACATTTAGTGACAGTAGATTACCAAAGTCTCAGCATCATTGTAGAAGTGTTGGAACAACAATGACATTTTAGATTCTGATTTTCGTGTTTCTGGTCATGTTTGTTTACCAAAAGCTTGACTATTCTTGGCCAGTCTGTTTTTTAATTCCGTGTCCAATCTAGTTGCAGAGGATATGACGCAAATTATTTAATTGAAGCTTTGTCGCGTAGATGGAACCAATGTGTTTTTAAATCAAACCGTCGCACAACCTATAAAGTCTTTACTATAAAACAGATCGAAAAGGGATGTTGTGAATAAATCAGAAGGCTGTATGTCATTTGTGTCGACCTGATACGGTGTTTGATGAGGTAAACCGCTCATATCTCTGAATAATTCAGGAAAGACATTGAGTTGCCGACCAAAATTTCTCATCCTTCTCATTCAACTCCAAAGGACGCAGCATGAGCAAGTCCGATGTGGAAGTGACTTTTCTAAACACTTCGCAATCGAAAGCGGCGTCAGAATAGCTGTGAGTTGCCTCTCCATCCTGCAACATTATTTTCATTATTCTTTAGCATGACGCTGGAAAAAACTACAGAGGAAATATATGACAGAGACAACATGTACAGCTCTCATAGGCAAAAAAAAAAGGCAACCGGTTCAAACTAAAACATTTACCGGTTCACACGGAAGGCATAGAGCAGATGTAACTCTTTTTTTTTAGTCTTTGGTCATCCTTAAAAGACGCCATTATTCCTGAGTTGCAGCAAACTATATATATATATATATATATATATATATATATATATATATATATATATATATATATATATATATATATATATATATATATATATATATATATATATATATATATATATATATATATATATATATATATATATATATATATATATATATATATATATATATATATATATATATATATATATATATATATATATATATATATATATATATATATATATATATATATATATATATATATATATATATATATATATATAAATGAATAAAAGAAACATTTTGGGGTCAATTGACAACAAAGCAGGGCAATAGGAATCTCCGGCCGCAGTGTCTATATGAACACGTAGTCAAATCTGGTCCGGACCGACTGTACATTTGTAGTTCCGATGCTGTCACTTCGTTTGGCAAGCTACGTATCGTGATGTTGATATACAAAAAGAAGTATTAGGAAGAAAGGCCGAAAGGAAGAGATGATCTATTAGTCAGACATGGTAGAGTTTATCCCATGTGTCACCTACCAAGCCACCTAAACCGAGCGAGCGAAGTCCTGAATAAAACTCCCAAATATACTGAAGACAAGGTTTGAATTCTCATGGTTTGCCGTAGAATTTATTTTCATTTTTCGTTTCCTTGTCACTTTGCGGCGAGTTCTTCCTGGTGTTTTAGTGCATATCGACGCAAATAAAAATGGAGGCACAACATGGGACAGTGATTAACCGGTTGGTGGGAAGTTGAAAGAGGTCCACGCTGTATGCTTACATATCTATAAAGCTTTCAACTATGGTACGCCACTGTTTCCCTGAAACATGTTTCATATTAGTTGTGGTACAAGGTTGCAAGTATGGAGCATCCGGTGATGATCGAACTCACTAGTCAGTTGTAACTGATTTACGAGACAAGATTTCTAACCATTTCACCACGTCGAAATGCCCACAAGAATTCAATATATGTTTTAGTAGAAAAGGTATGTTTAGGAGGTGGGCTGAGAAGTTCATAGGCTATGAAAGATTGATGCTAGAGCTGTGAAATCTTGCATGAATTAATTTCAACTCTTCTTATTAATAACTGCATTGTTTTTTCCAGATACGAGGGTAGACTGAAAAGTTCATAGGTTGACTATGAACGATTGATGCTAGAGCTGTGAAATCTTGCATGGATTAATTTCAACTCTTCTTATTAATAACTGCATTGTTTTTTTTCCAGGTAAACCGACATCTGAGTGTTAAAAGAAGACTGTTTATCCAGTTGTTCAAAACAAGACCTCTTTCGTCAGATTTCCTGTTCTTGATAGCCTTTTATAACGGCCTCAGCAAGTTGTCAATAGTACTATTTATTGATGGCCCATTTGAAGTCAATAAACACAATGACTTTTGCATTCCATTAAACTGAGACCATCACCTTCCCTACACATGAAACAATATTCGCCTTCTTTGCAGCAGGTAGGATGAGGCATGATTCCCCAATATGGATTGTCTCTTTCTTTCTGGCTCAGTGATGAACCCAAAACTCATCCTGGGTTAGGAAACGTTCAAGGAAAACTGCTGGATCTGCCTCAATGTCAGAATTTTTCGTGATGTGATCAGGCTGGTGGGCTATGGATCAGGTGTCAGAAGACTTGACACCCACCAGAGCAGAAGCCTTAGTCATGCCAAGTTCATTGTGCAGAATATTCTCAAATATCTCACGATACATCCTAATAGTATTGGCTAATTGATTTACAGTCAATCATTTGTCATTCAACACCTCTTGAGCACAATCAATGTTTTCCTAAGTTGAGTCACTTGCAGAACGTCCAGGCGTCGGGTCATCTTCAAGACCCCCCCTTCTCTTATAAATTCAAATATCCACTTTTGAACTGTTGATAAAACTGGAGAGTCATCCACTAATGTAGCAACCATATCAGCACGAATGTCCTTGGGGGCTCAACCCTTTTTATGCAAATACCAAATTTTGTCTGTTTCCAAAAGAAGTCATTCCTAATTACTTCTGAAGTCTTCTTTGAGCAGTCATATATTAGTTTACCTGGAAAGAAACAATGCAGCTGTCAATAAGAAGTGTTGAGACCAATGCAAGCAAGATTTTACAACTCACGCATCACCTCTTCATAGTCAGTGTATGAACTTTTCAGCGACCCTCATAAAGTTAAATATGATATATTTTTAAGGATAAACAATACCAATTTCTAGGATGCGAAGAAGGGGCTAATAGGAAAGAAAGAATCAGATGTTAGTTTACATTAGTTAGTTTGCATTTATTAATAAGAAGAGTTGAAATTAATACATACAAAATTTCACAGCTCTGGCATTATTCCTTCATAGCCAGCCCATGAACTTTTCAACCCTTCCCTCGTATATTCTATAGTTCAAAGAAACTCTTAAATTAAATTTAGGATTTGGTAAATTAAAAAGTTCGATTTATAAGTAAAAATAAAACATTTTTTAAAAACATTTTTGATATTACCTTGATTGTACTGAATATTTGCCAATATGGTCAAATATTTTCTGCTATCTTTAAGCGAACTTCATTTTTCCGTCCTCTCAGATGTTTTTATCTTAGTAAAGAACTATTTTAAGTGCTTTTTAAGCAGTCTTTCACGTAGTTAAAATGTTTAATAGAATTTCGTAAAGAACAGAATAAATGAAAATCGGAAAGTGCAATATCTAGCAAATACAATAGAGGAGTCTTAATTTTCTACTCTAACTGTAACACTTTTTTGCTTGGTCACCAAAGAAACGTGTGGCCTGGTGATATTCTGGTGAAATTTAACGCCTTTTCTCTTAAAATATCTCCGAATTCATTCCGTAATAAACCTTTTTTGAAATAATCTTAAGTAGATAGATCTCGACTGAAAGTGCGGATACTTTGTGAGTGTGTCATGTTTTTTAGAAAATAACTTTTACGCTTTCAGGATTTTCGCCTTGTCTCACAACATGAAATATCGGCTAAATACACCAAGATCATTGAAAAGTTACCAATTTTTCCTTTGTCACCAAGGAAACATGCGGATTAGTGTCATCCTAATGGAATCTTACGCATTTTCTGTTAACACATTCCTCATGTTTTTTTTTATTGACTAGTTCTTCTAATGGAGACCTGCATTTGTTCTAATCAGTTTATTGGCTATCCAGAAAGACTCATTTCGCACTTCATACACAGCATCGCCTTCTGTGGTTGAAAACTAGTCTTTGGTACGGTTACTAGGGATTCATTTAATTTCCCTCACGATCTTTTAGTACAATGCGTACCCATACATCTGGCTGGCCACACATGAAGACAAGTGATTCCTAAATTATGATGTTGGAATCAGAGGTATTGGGAAATTTTCAATGACTGGAAGATAAAATATTTAAAGTCTCGCGTTCAAAGCGAGAGGTCACTTGATCGTAGGGTGAGAAAATACTAAACAAATGATAACACGGGGTAAATGCCACCCCGTCGGAAACCAGATGCAGCCTTATATATATATTATATTAAAACCCAGTAATTTTAAAAGTTACTCCAAAATTCGCTTGAGGATGAAATGGAACTAATGTCTTTAATTTAACTGCAAAATTAAATTCGTGGCTTTTAGCTTCCATTTTTGAAACATGGTTAGAACTGTGTAGCGAAAAAAAAAACCATATTTTAAATCAATTAATTTATAATATTAATGCTCTGTAAATTTACATTAAGCACTATTTTGTAAAAATAAAAATATCTATAAGAACACCGGATTATATATCTTACTGTTCTTTCTTTTTATTTAAATACATACATATATATATATATATATATATATATATATATATATATATGAGAGAGAGAGAGAGAGAGAGAGAGAGAGAGATAGAGATTCAACCAGTCATATCGGTTACAATCGTACAACAGAAGGGTCAAAGGGTCCTATGTGCCACCTATTTACTAGTAAACTGGACATAGTATTCATTAAAATAAACAACAAATTATTGAGAAACGGATCTGTATTTTCATTTCTTGCTGTTGATTTCATCTTACGCTTCTCGTGAAAGTGCAGAGTGTCTTTTCCAGTCTTTGTACACACCAGCGTAAATGAGAATTAGTTTGTCCAGTCGGTTAAAAACAGAAAGAAATCCCATTGTATGTTTACTATCTGTTGTATTCAAATTTGTTGTAAAGTATCTACTTTTCATTGTACATTACCATTTATTTTAAAAACAAAATATTTAAGTTCAGTCTAGTGGATTTTTTGTTTATAAGTCACACATCAAAACGACTAATATAAACAAACCCTTACAAAGGATTGCCACTGCTTGATTTGGACATTTTCAGTGTTTCATTATATGGAGCATTTTCTCTGTTTAGATTTTATCCCTATATCAACAACCTTATTTCGTCTATCACTTTTAACAGGCTCTGTTCTTCATAGTACCTTATCCATAAACTGCACAGATTATTGTTTGGTATTTGAGTTGAAATTTTACATTTCATAAAATAAAAAAGATTTTTGCTTTTTTCTTCAATGTTAAAATCAATAAAAATACACCAGTTTTGATCGCTGTTGCAATCCAATCAAAAGCAATTGTTTTGAATAAATTAATTAAAATTAAACATGATGTCATATAACAATAAAAACGGAACGAATTCTTTGTCCAACGCAATACTTGTCAGGTATTTTCTATTAAGCAAAGATTGTAGTGACAATTCAGAACCTTGAATACTTTGAGAAATATTTTATAATTTAAATACCTGCATATGAAAGGCTGGGCGAGGATTTAAGTCGATAAAGTGTATCATTTTGTGCAATATGCTTTTTTATGTAAAGCTTTGTCATAGCAAAGACACATTTACAATGCAAGATTTGGATAAGAAATGGGAAATGGCGTTTATGCTATTTTCTGATTTTTGATAAACTGATTGGTCTTTGATAAAGCAAGAACTTTCATTCGACTAAACCAATTTTGACACAAGGCCATGTTCACCTTCCGATGAATGGACTAAAAAATGTTAGCTTGCGAGATGTTCCTTATTAAACGTTAACATAAGACAAGTACTTTAATTAAGAATTAGAAAAAAATTGATAAGATTATTTTTGCTATCAACGCTGACAAAGATATTGAAACTTGATGAATTTTTATATCATTTTTCGTGAAAGGAGATATTCACATGGATCCGAATAATATGGAAACAATATAATAAAATATAATTTATTACATTTTTCTCTGAATATTTTGGAATGAGAAGTTATCATTATTCACACCAAAATGAGGACAATAGTCCGAATATAAATAGTGTAAATAATTTGTTGCTTGCTTTTTATTTTTGAGTATGTGTTTTTTCTCAGACAACTGATCTGTTAAAATTGTAACTGATGATCTATTTTTATTAAAACAGTTACAGAATTTTAAAAGAACATTGATTCATATTAACGCCAAAAAGTCTTCAAGAAATTTTAGCTTACCATGTGTAAGTTCTCAATCATAATTTCAAGGTCTTAATATTTTAATTAAAATATTTCACTCTTTTCTTTATAAAATATCGTAAAAACAAGCATTCCTTTAAACATGTTTCATGAATTACCGAGATTTTGTTTTGCATTGACAGTTTGATAGTTTGACTTTCTGCAAACCGTATGAAATACCATTGCAAAAAATATCAATGCATAATGGAATATTTTCTTGTTCTCTGAACGACAGTAATGGGTGTGTTTATATGTCGTAATGGGCGGTACTAGCTTTAATTCTGTAGAGTAGAGCTCATCTCTATTGGACATTATAAATAACAATGAGGCGACCATCTTTACTATAGCGCAACTCGTGAAGCTGTTAATCGTGTCTGAATGTATTTGGAACGAGCTGATGCTTTGGGCGGGAACAATGAAATGGGAAATGAAAGACCAGGTGTAAGTGTTAAAACAAAACAAAACAAAACAAATGCATTCATAAGTCCAAAGCTGGAATGTCGTATTCTTTGGCGTGTCTTCTGCTTGTCGAGGATCCTGTTTAGTTTGGGGATGTTTGGGATCTAAGGTTACTTCTTTGTAGCAACGTTTCGGGTATGCCATACACTTGTATAAACATCCAGGCTGAATGTCATTTACTTTTAGCAAGAGATTGACTTAGCAGTCGATGAGCAAACAGGAAGTATGTTACCCGAAGATGTCAATAAAATAATCAAAATAAAGAAAAAGACGTAAAATAGAATGAAAGATCATGCGCACAAATAGTAGAAACGAAAAAGTTAAATAATATAAAATGATAGAGCAAAAGAAGTTGTAAAAAAATCTGGAATTCATCCAGCCTTTAGATGCATCGCATGATCACCTCATTTGTACACCAACACAATTTGAAGTCATATGTGTGTGTGTGTGTGTGTGTGTTTTCGAATATTCCTGCGATGCCAAGGTTAATTTCAACTAGATTTGTGTATATATTGTCTATAATTGAGCATTAATTATTGCTGGAATAATCGTAAAGACCGATGAAATAATGATCCTCGTATTTTAATAATATGGAAGATACCATTTGGGTATGTTCCATGTATTAAAGAGAAAAGTTCACGACAATAATTTACACCGAAGTTCATTCATTGAGAGTTGGTAATGTGTGTGTAAATAGAACTGTAATATTGTGTGTGTGTGTGTGTGTGTTTCGTTGGTATTGTTGGGGTGCCAAGATTAATTCCAACCAAATCTTTGCGCATATGTTTCCTGTAATTGATCTTTACTAGTTTCTGGACAGATCATAAAGATCGAAGTAAAATGATAAACATATTTTAATGCTATGAAAGATAATACTTGACTTTAAGCTTCATGTATTAAAGAGAACACATGGGGACAATGATGACACTGAAATATTTGTTTAAATGCGGCTGTAATTGTGTGCGTGTCTGTGTGTGACCGTGGGAAGTGTTAGAGAGAAACAGAATTGAGAGATAGAAAAAACAACAGAGAATTGAAAAGAAAATGTTTAAAATCGGGAATATTTTGAATAAAAAGTAATTTCAAAATAAAATAAGGAAAATATGATTTCAAGATTTGATCCAGTTATTAAAATAAAAAAGTAAGAAAGTATTTAAAACGGTGTTTTAATTTTCCTCTATTTATTACGCAACACTTTCAGATGAAGGTGGAAAATATTGATCTATTCTGACTATTCTTCTCATTCTGGTTGTACCCTCCCTTCTTTTTTTTTTTAGCTGTGTCTGTTTTATTCCGTAACCTTTTGGGAGATTCAAAACGAATTCTGTATTCAACTGAAGATAATAGATGATTCTCATTCCACTGTCCACACTAGAATACCTTATTAATTCTTCCTAGTTAATTCGTTGTGAATCCACATGTGATTTTTTTCATTGAAACATAGACTATGACTTTCACTGTACGACCTAGGGATTGACCTCACAGCCAACAGGTAAACTAGATGAATTTTACTAACGCTTCCTTCGAACTCGGCCAATTAAGAAACTAAAGGTAGGTAAGTTTATTATTTATTAAAAACTCAAATCGAAAACACATTTTATAAAAAACAGAATGTTTGCTAATTTCCTGGTAAATATTTCCTTAAAATATAACTTATAAGTTTCATTGATCCGTTAATTGTAAATATTACGTAGAATTATTATAATTATTATTAGTTTTCACAAATAGTCAACTGATTTCTTTCGGAAAAAGTCTTAAACATTCCGTTGTAAAAATAGATTGGTTTCTCCCTTTCTGATATAAAAAAGATGGCCGCACCAATTGTGACTCATTATTCAACTGCTGCACTAACATATTTTATATTTATCGATATGAATTTGATTTTTAAGAATATATCCATTTTATGCAAAGCGCTCAGTACAAGAATGAGGCGTTAACAAATTATTTCTTAAAAATAAATTCTCATTAGATTTGTGGAAAAACTTTGATACAAAATTATTCATAAGGAATGAAAAAATAAACAATTTGACGTATACTAACAGGGAAAACTTTTTTGTGAAAATCTTTTTCATCTGTGTCAACTAAAGATCCTATATCATCTAAAGAGTCGCATTGCTCATGAGATTAAGAGAAAATCAAACTAACAACTCTTATTTTATTATAAAGTCAACACTATGAGGCAGGCAAAGCCAGTCAACCATTGCGAATTGGCTGATTTTAGCAACAGTGGGTATCACAACTCAGTGGAAGTATGAAAATTCACTATAGAAAAACAAAATTGTATTTTTTTTAATCATTTCATTCTAAACAAGGCAATCACAACACGAGGACGCAGGGTTTACAGGGAGTGAAATCGAATGGGAAGACATTAGTGAGAAGAAGTGAGGAAAAGGAACAATAAAGAAACAGGATTCAGGAAGACAGAAGATGACGATTGAAGTTGCATTTAAATTTTTGAGGATTGTAGTTCACGGGGAAGCAAGAAATCGAAAGGGTATTCCACAGGTGAGAAGTACGAGAAACGAAACTATTAGAATAGAACAGACAGTTTCATCTAGCTTATTGTAAAACGGCGAGATCTAGTTGTCAATCTAGTAGCACGCTTAAATTTGTACCGACAAGCCCCTGAGGAGAACAATTGCCATGAAAATATTTGTAGAAAAAACCCAGAAGGAACCCACCTCACATCGGTGGAAAAGTGACTGAAATCGAGATGCCAGGTCAGGATCGATTATATTGCAGACCGTTGTTTGAATTGTGTCAAGAATCTTGAAATAAGTAGCAGGGGCAAAACAAAACCAGATATGACAACAGTATTGAATGCACGGGCGAATGGTGGATTTATAAATGTGCAAGAATGATTCCGACGAGAAAAATTCGATAGCACAACACAGTGAATCAACTTTCCTAGCGGTAGACTTAGCAATTTATTCAATATAATTACTTAACTTCATATCAATGGAAAACGTGAGCCTAAGAAGGTGTTGCTCTCCCGGAAGCTAGCATCAATCATGCTGATGACAGGAAGAAAAGATTTTCTGTGGTGACATGAAAATGAAAGCAGTTTTGTTTTGGAAGCGTTAATATTAACAAATCATTCCTTGCCCCAATTAACCACTGATTGAGGGTCCTTTTCGAGAACAGTTGCTAGTTTTACTTTGTTGGATCTGTCAGACTTGCTATTAAGACAAGAGGAAATAGTTGTCAACTGCATTAATATTCAGTCGATGACATTGAGAAGGTCGTTGACAAAGATCAGAAACAGCGTAGCCCCAAGTATAGAGTCTTGGAGGGCAACTGTCCATTCAAAACGAACTTAATTATAAGATTTGTGCCACATCTAAGCTACGCTTAGAAAATCATCATAATTGTTTATCCGGAAGAAAATCGTATGAAGTAAGATGCTTAACATAATTCGGCGTTGATTAGAGCCTCTAGTATTTTGCCAATAAGAGGTAGGAGACTAAGAGGGCGGTAATTTAAGTGGTCAGATGGTTTCCCAGAGTTCTTAACGACAGGAACTACAGAGTAGTATTTCCAACAAGCTGGAAAGTAAGACGTATCGGCATTTATTGTCAAGTTTGGAGAGAACAGGAGCCAGTTCAGGAGCACATTTCGTTAGGACAATTGCAGGATACCGTCGAATCCACAAGCCTTGTAGCGATCTAGTTTAGAAATAGTAGCAGAAACCAAAGACGGAGTTGTGCATATATCTCTCATTAGAGCCTCCGTTCTAAGGGGAAAATCAAGCAGGGACACAACTGATGAGTCGAGAGTAAAAGTACGAAGAGAAGTTCCGGACAAAGCATTCTGCTTTATCTGCTGTAGAAGACAACATTTTAAGTTAATTGAAAAGTGGAGAGACTGGTGATTTGCTTGTTCAGTACCCTCTTGCAGAGCTGCCTGTAACCATACTTGTAAGAGGCTATACGATGTCTCATTCTATCAGTGAATAGTGAACTTATCTCTTTGCGGTTACGCTTACATTCATTACTAGCGGTGACAAAGAGACGTCTGTTACAATCGGACATGTCGCTCTGGCATAGCAGAAACAGTGATTCCTGGGGGCTATAGCGGCCGAGCAAGCAGGAGAAAACCGAGAAGATTGTGGCTTCACTTGGTTTTCTCCGTGTTGGCACGAATGCTTACCGAAATTAAAACAATGCTCTTCGCACAGTATTACTAGTGACCTTACATGATTATTATTGTTTCCTTTGATTTCTGTTGTATAATCATTTCCCTCCGGGTCCCATCCAGAGAGCTGAGGTCGGAAATGACATCATGGAATTTTCCACTGAGCATTTTTGTAAGAACCCCCCCCCCGAAAAAAAAACCTAAGACCATACACTTTTTATATACATAAAACCCTTCGTAAGGGGTGATCATCATTATTATTATTAATTATTATTATTGAAATTCGCTTACAGCCTAGTAAGTAATCAAAAAATGATTTGACTCAAAGAGTTGTGAGTTCAATACCTGGCCACAGCGGAGGTGAACAAAACTTGGAGAGTAGAGTTAGTTAAGGGAATTAACTGAAACTGAGATATCCAGAAATGGCATGGCACGTGGAACTAGAACAATTTACTAAATAAAGGGTTCGGTTCGAAATTGCAACGTATATCACCTGAAGAAGGCCGGAGCTTACAACGACTAAAACATTGTGAATATAACAATAAGGATGAGAACAACAGTTCGAATAATGTAAATTGTCATTATTATTATTGTAATTGTTGTTATATTATTATTATTATAGCTCCAATTTCTAATTACAAAATCCAAACTTAGATTTTTCTCACGAGACTCATGCAAAAATGAATATTTATAAAGCATCCACAATGATTAGAAGGCATTTATTTTTATTTTAGAATTTGCTTTATACGATTAAACTTGTGAAAATATTTTAAAGGCTTTCAATTTAACACTCAATTCTCTCGACGTAATTTGCATTGGATGAACATTCTCTTCATCATATTACAAATTCTAATGAATTGACGTTATTTGAGTACAGCACAATGTCGAATAAGGAGAAGGGATAGAAATATTATGTTATGTCGATCTTCGAAGTGGGCAGAACATCTTCTTTATGCGCCGTGTCTCCCCAGGACGTAGGTGATCATGCTCTCCACAACTTTCCGTCACTTGTAGCTCTCAATAAACTTTTTTTCTGTTATTTTTCCTAAGCCCTGTTCCGTCATCCATTTACTCAAGCTCACTATGTTATGCGTTGTTTTCCTCTGTTCCTCTTGCCCTCTATCTGTCCCGTGAGTATCAGATTTTCCAAGCCTTTTTTCCTCATTATGTGCTGCAGAAAACTCAACTGTCTCTTCTTGATATTAAGTATTAATTTCCTTTTTGTTTCCATTTTCTCCAAAACTTCGTCGTTGCTCACGTGTTTGGTCTATAGTATCCTTACCATCCTTCTGTAGAACCACATTTCTGTTGTTTCAAGTCTTCTCTTCATCTTTGAGACGATCATCCAGCGCCCACTGTCATATAGGAGGACTGATATCACCTAGTAGTTTAGTACTCTTTTCCTTGCGAGTTTTTATTAGTACTCTGCTTAGCTTTTGGAATGTATCTTTGTCCATCCCAAGATGCCTTCGGATTTCAGTGTCACACTTTCCGTCCTCTGTTTAAATAGAGAACGGAAAGTGTGGCAGATATTTAAACTTCAGCATTGTTTGATTTTTCTACCTCCAATTTGCAATTCGCACTTTGGGCTCATCCTTTAGTTGATGTTTAATCCTTTTTCTCGCTTTCCTTCGTTGAAGGTTTTTTGCTTTCTTTTTGTGTCTGTTATCAACATTGTGTCATCTGCATGAACGTACTTAACTAGAAAATCAGCAGCTGAAAATCCTAGTTTTGGGCACGAACGTCGACTTATAGGACAAGAAGGAAAAGTGTAGCTAATACAGACACAGGACAGGCAACCCCTGACTGGACTTACCAATTGATCGTTTTGTGATTCAAATACTAATGGCTAAGCCATTTACATTTGTTAGGAAGTAATCAGGCAGACGCCGAAAAATATACTAACACATAGTTCTCTTGATTTGAATACGCTGGACAACTACATCTGGGGCTTCATCAACAGGGAAACTAACCAGCGATCGTGTAATACGAAGGAGTCGTTAAGGGACGCTATAATAGACATAAACGAGAACCTCCGAGTAGTTTCCGATGCAGCATTGAGACCATCTCCGAGATTGTGGTTTTATGAAGTAAATATTTTTAAAAGTTGAAGATCTGTACGAATATTTTTGAAAATATACTGATTTTTTCCTTTTTTTTTTTTTAAACTAAATTTCACTCAATAGCCAGTAAAGATAGTGGGTTACTGTTGGAATGGTGATGATGAATGAGGTGTGAGATGTGAGTGGAAGAGGGAGGTGGTAGTAAGTGGTGACTATGAGGATAAGGAGGAGAAACTATTAGCTCTAGACTTGAAGAGATCAGGATTAAAGTGTTCAGGGAAGCAACCACGTGGGAGTCTGTCTCACAAAGTGGCAGTTCTCGTCGAAAAACTGTGGGACATCTTTCTAACATTTGAAACATAGAGTAAACATGCGTGATTCTGCTATCAAATATCTTTGATTTTTATAATTTTCTTTCTCTCCGTTTCTCTCCCCACTCTCTCTCACACTCTATTCTTTCTCTCTCACACCACCCTCTCTCTCAACACTCTTCACACTTTCTCTCTCACTTACCTTCTCTCTCTTCATACTCTCTACCTCACCCCTTCCTCTCTACACACACACACACCCTCTCTCTCTCTCTTATACACACCTATATATTTCTTATTACTATAAACGTTATTTTTCGCGGGTACACATGCTTGAGTTGGTATGACTGTTATTTTAATTAGTGAAAGATTTCGTTAGTAAGGACTTCTCGATTTCTAGGTTGGTTGATATAAATTTCTCCTTTTAAAATAAGAGGGATTTCTACTCAAGCATGTGTACGTACTGAAAATAACATTTATGATAATAAGAAATATCGCTGGATTAAAAATCCATTTAAAAATTACGCATATATACGTCCATCCAATATATATATATATATATATATATATATATATATATAATTGAAATTTAATTGTTTAAACGTCATCTTAATAAATTATTTAAATAAAATAGAAATATATCAGATTTAATCCATTCCCCAACACACACACACACACACACACACACACACACACACACACACACACACACACATATATATATATATATATATATATATATATATATATATATATATTGTCATTGAAAACCCAGACGACACGCTGAATAACAAATGTCTATGTTTGGCACCAGGCACACCTATCTTACCTAAACTTAACCTGACTTTATAAGTAACATATATTTCATACATAAGCCGTCTAGAGAAATTAAAACCCAATCACCCCTAATCAAAATAGATTGAATTTTCCTTAACCATAACAACTCAAATATTAAGATTGTATACGCTTATAAATTAAGTAAATTTCTTAGAAAGTTATTCCTAGCATCGCTTGGCAATGGAACGAAATTTTTACAGTCTTAGTCTCAGTTTTGAAACATAGAAATTTTCTGTGTCGCGATGGAATCATACTTTTAAAAAAAAAAATAATTATAACACACACACACACATATATATATATATATATATATATATATATATATATATATATATATATATATATATTAACAAATGTTATAAGTAATTCACAATAGAGAGTTTAATTCCACTCGACCTATATATATATATATATATATATATATATATATATATATATATATATCCAGAGGGCAGGTGGCATGAAATTGCCTATTGTAAATTACTTATAACATTTGTTAATATCACCAGATTTGCAGGAAGCAGAATATATTTTTACATACTTAAAGCGGTAGAATTTCATTGCTAATTTCGATTTTTATTTCATCGTGGCAAGTGTAGCTCAGAGTGGCACAACGTCTGACACTTCATGAGCGTGATCAGTTAGCATCCCGTTACGAAGTATGGCAATCCGTGATACAAGTTCAGTGATTGTGGTGCAGTGTTCGTGGATATCGTCCTTCAGTAAATGCCAAAAGCATCAGAAATTGTCATTCCAAGCTGATGAGTACGATATTTGAAGACGATGACAGACAGAAACGATCGTCCATCAACATCCGGAAGTGGAAGAAAATGTGCAAAAGGTAACATTTTAACACTATACTGTACTTCTACTATTATACTATTCAAAATAAAACGTTTTATGAAAATCGACCAATAATTAAAAAATTTATTAACAATTTTAAATAGGGAGTTTATTTCCACCCACATATATAATGTCTCTGTGTTCGAAAAATTGCATTTAATGTAAAACATTCGTTTGAATCTTTGCGATACTATTGAATCCACTAATATGAGAACGAATGGAAGTTCACTTCTATGCATTATATAGTCTTCGGCCGCCTAGCAACGGAGTACAATGAAAGATTAAACTTGTATAAACTTGACTGATAGATTAATTGATGCATATTTATAAGTTTTCTGCCAACATCTTAATTAAGAACCAAAACTGGAAATTAGATTTAATGTAGGAATTTGGGCTTTATAATTTATTCAAATATATAAACTTTGCAGATAATGATTATGTATTAATGGCGTCATAAATACAACTTTTTATTGTATGAATTATAAAAGATTTTGAAAATCTTGCAAGCGGGAATTGATTGAAAAATATGTCGGACATATGTCTGCATGGCATTGAAATATTCGATTCCGACTAATAATAAATCTTATTAAAGCGAACGTAAGAGAAAGATTGATAGTTTATCGACCAAAAAAAATTTCGATTGGTTATCCGATCAAAACTGAACATATTCAGATCAGTTAATGTTTTTATAATTAAGTGAATGATTTTTTTATATACTTCATTACTAATAATCTATTACTCTCGAAATAGAAGGCTAGTATGGAAAAACGATTCCAAATTATTTATTTCATCGTGGCAAGTGTAGCTCAGAGTGGCACAACGCCTAACACTTCATGAGCGTGATCAGTTAGCACCCCTTTATGAAGTATGGCAGTCCGTGATACAAGTGCAGTGATTGTGGCGCAGTGTTCGTGGATATCGTCCTTCAGTAATTCCAAATTTGTTTTTGAAAGAAAATACGAAGGAGAGTAAGTTGGAATAAAAGTCAGGTTGAAATGAGCAGATAAAACCTAGATGACCAGAGATTGGCAGCTGATCTCTCCTCTGACCTAGCTTTAACAGCTCAAGGGGGCGGGGAATTGCCTCGAAAACTAAACTAATGATATTCCAGCTTCACCGATCGAACCCAGAACTTTCACCAATCATGAGGAAGAACCCATTACCTTGAGCGCCTATTGAGACTTAAAACTCAAGTGGAACTCGTACATACGAATCATCGCTAAAGATGCTGGAAAAATGGTCGGTTCCTTGTACCGCTCCAGTAAATACCTGACTCCTCCTGAAAATGGAGGTCGAAAATCGAGGACAACTACCATATATGGACAGAAGCTGCCCGGTCTTCGTTTTTCACTCTCGATACAATCCAAAAGCGTTTCCGCGTACTTGAGGGTCATTAATTATTTTCCATCCTGTAACCCCTTTCTCACAGACGAAATGTCGCAAGCCTCTCGCTGCTCTATCGCGATTTCCATAGAAAGTGTTCTGATGAGCTACACGCGTTAGAGTCACCAGTCCTAACCTTCACAGCTAAGACGCTCCATGCCACGCACATTGTAGAGAACCACCCTCCTTCCCTTCGGATTCCTTTGGTAAGGATGTAAGTTCCACTTGAGTAGCTCCGCTCTCTTGTGGAACCAACTCCCAAGAGAATGCTTTCCCGGTCACTACATTCTTAATCTGTTCAAGTCTAGCGTTAACGGTTATCTTGCCCACATATCCGCATAAACAGCGACTCTACCTTGAGTGGCCCCGGGGCGGGGGCTTGTACATCATTGTAAAAAATAGAAGTTGGAAAAAAAGAGAAAAATAAAATAAACAGGGGGTTTGGAATAACAGTGGGTATGTTGGAAAAATCAGAATTTAGGTAACCGGGCGTGAAAGTAATTGATTACTTCTAGTAACAAAGATCAAAAGTAGAGTTTATATCTGAAATATTTTTGTAATTAATCTCATGGATAGTCTACAAATGAAGATTCCACGTCATTAACTCGTTAGAGATTTTCTTCATTTAGCAAATAACAAAACGAGTGAAACTTAGCAAATAATCCAGTTAACATTCGGAAAATACTTATATTCGTTCTTTCAAATTAATTTAACTTTACGGCACAATTATACGCATTCCTCGTCTGTCTTGTAACAAATTTGAATAAATATAGTCTGTCTCATGACCGAGCGTAGTCGTAGGGCCGCTTCAGATCGTTTGGATGTATTTTAATAGCTGAGTTGAAAGTTGGAAAGATATTCATTCATGCGTAGTGTGTCTTGGGCAAGCAAACCTGGCGAAACCCATCCCTCTCCATTTCGTAAGAATATATTAGTTTGTTTGGAAAATAACGTCCGATTTTAGAATAAAGTTTATAATTGTGTTCTAATATATTATTATAAAAGTTGCATAAAATATATTACTCATTCCTAATGATTAAAGTGTCCTATTTGTTAATTTTATATCAATCTCTTTCAGAAGTTAAATAAAAAAATTATATACCCATCATTTTGACCGTTGAACAGTATATCGCTGATAGTGCATTTCAGAGTTTAATTGAGAAAATTTGGAAAGAGAGAATTTTGGTTTCTTATCAAAGACGGAACATAGCGCTCCACCAGCAGCAGTCCTGTAACCAGTAGTGTCAAACTCTTCATCTTTTGCATCGCATTGTTATAGGTGATGAAAAATGGGTTTTGCATGTTAACAGAAAACGAAAAAGACTGTGGTGATTGTCACAAAATGAGAAAATATTGCCAACACTGAAACAAGGACTTTATACAGAGAAATCCTTGCTTTGTGTTTGGTTAAATATGAAAGGTGTTATTCATTACGAGCTTCTGAGTCATGGGAGGGCCATCAATGTAAACGTTTATTGCCAACACCTTAGGATCCTGTTGTTAGTATTGCTTCTTTACATCATTCATTCTCACCAGATTCAGTGTCTAAAGTGAATCATTTGTGTCAATCACTTGAACATTTCATACGCGGCAGAACATTCAGAAACAAAAAAAAAAATTGAAAGCAGTTTTGCATACATTTTTTCGAGGAAAATGTGGAATCGAAATGTGCCTGTCGTTGAAAGTGAAGGTGATTACATCTTTGATAAATAATATTTAAATAACTGTCTATATTTCTGAGATGAGGTACGGTAACTATTTTCACTATTTACAGGGTGCGATGGATAAATTGTCGTCTAAATTATGCAAAAAATGAAAATAACATTGGCATCTCATTTTAACAATAAATTTACCAAAATTACACAAAATTGTCTTGAAATACTTAAGAGTAAATCTATTCAATAAAATCACCATTGGCCTCAACCACGGCCTCCAGACGACTTCGGAATCTCCTGCAACTCTTCTGGATAGACTTCTTGTTTAAGTTGAGAATGCCATAAACCTTGCTTTCACTTCATATTTGGTGTTACAAGGAGATTTTGTTGGTCTCTTACTCAACTCCGCCCCACGTATAATAATCAAAGGGGTTGCAGTATAGGGAGTAAAGTGGCCAGATATAAGGGGTGATGTGGTTGCAGAAATTTTCTGACAGTCATAACAGGGTACTCCTGCTTGTGTGTCATGGTGCAGAGTCCTGTTTCCAGATATAGTGTCTTCCAGCTTGATCCAGAGCAGCAGTAACTTCTCAAGGCACTTGATGTAGGCTTCTGTGTTGAGTCTGAGGCTATCATCAACAAATTTGGAAGTTCTTTTCTTATCTGGACGATAAGAGTGAGATTTACATGCTGCCGTGCATTCGTTATCACTATTAAATTCATCCAACTCTTTCCGAATCTCCTACAATCTCCTCAGATTGACACCCAAACGCTTTGAAATGTTCGTATGGAACTTCCGACGTGAATGCTTAGCCGTACAGCATGCCGTTTCTAAATTTTTGGCAGAGGGAATTGCGTCATGATGCTCTTTTTCTCATAAACGGCGTCGAACTGAACCTACTATAGTGTACAGTTGACAAAATCAAAACCAAACCACGCGCATGCGCAAGATTAAAAAATATAAAATGGCGTCAATTTACATCGCATCCTGTATATCGTTTGGATTGTTCTTCTCATTTTTGTTGCCTTATTCACGATGTTTCGGCCGTTGTACGCTTTGGCCTTCTTCAAGTGATATACGCTCGAATTAGAACAATCTACTCCCGTGGACTAAAGAGTTCGGTTTAAATTCCAACGTATATCCCCTGAAGAAGACCAGAACGTACAATAGCCGAAACGCGAATAGCATTACAGTTGAGGACAACAGTCTGAACGATGTAAATACTGTAAGTAATTTTAAAATAAATTTAACTTACATTTATTTTTATATCCTTACTGTCAAACGACATTACTTTCCGAAAAGCAGTGCTATTAAATATGTTCCCATATTCTTTTTATTTATGAATAAAACGATTCATTACTCAAAGATATTCAGTACGTATTTTGAAATGTTAGTTCGCTATAAAGAAGCTTTATAAAATCCAAAGAAGGATCAGCAATATTATTGGTCCTGATCTGGTATCTCGGCTTCAGTCACTTTCCCAGCGACGTAAAGTTGCCTCCCTGTGCCTTTTCTATAAATACTTACATGCCAATTGTTCTGTTGAGTTCTTCGCTATTTTACCCAGACTTTATGAATATAAGCTCAGTACTAGACTGGCAACATTGTCTCATCAATATACAGTTGAGTTGGCTAGATGTAACTGCAACTTCTTTGCTAAAAGTTTTTTTTTTTTACGCACTTATCGCTTATGGACCTCACTTCCGGCTTTTTACATTCCAGTCAACTTTGATGTTCAAAAATTAAAATGAAATGTCAGTCGCTATCTACTGTCCTCTTGGTTACTCTTCTTCTCTATTCGCTCCTTAGTAATGTTTCTGTTTTCTAATTCTTCTAGATCCAATAACTCCTTGTGTCGTCTAAGTGGCTTTACATGATTAGAAAAACCTAAAAGCCTGTTTTTGACTACACACTGCATTTGATATTTCTAATTGCGAAAAGGACTTTATTTCAGCTCTTTATACATGACTATCCGTTTCTACTATAATCGTGCATCATATTCGTCTTTGAACAGGTGACATATACACAAAATCTATTTAACCATCTTTGTTAGCATTTATTATTCTATTTGGTTTAGAATATTGACAAAACCTTTATTTTTCCTGATCTGTACCGCATAAAAAAGGGATTAACCTTTGCTTCAATAATTATTTAACTAAAGAAAAGGAGCTGACTCTCATGCAATGCACTTTACAAAGAAATAACTGCAACAAATCATTTGAAATTTTGCAATGGAAACAACAAAGATACACTTACAAATAAATTATGGAATAATGACAATCTGTATCTAATAACATTAAAAACATTTGACTTATTGTGATAGGATATGGGCACATTTTTGTAATATTTTTGAAAATTTCAAATCCTCCATTCACACCAGATTTAGCAACTACAGGTTTTTATTTGTTTCAGTTACTAGAACATTCGAGAAATTGCAGAATATTCAAAAACAACCTCTCAGATCAATTAGGAAGCGTAAAATGTCTGATTTGTTTAGTCATAATTATTAAAAAAATTATCTTGAGGTTTTCAGAAACAGAATTATGCGACAGTATTTTGCTAGAATTCGGAATCAGCGTCCCAAGTAATAAAAATAAGATTTCCTCAATTTTAAAATATTGCTGTTTTTGTGCGTACAAATACTTAGTAGATCAGAAATATGTATTAAACGAAGTTGAAAAGTTAATATTTACCATTCATACACATAAGAAACAGCACTCTTTCTATGCAGGAACGCTAGATGTGCAAAACAATGGTTTCAGGACGATGGTATCGAGTGCTTGGAACGGTCGTCTATTCAACCAGACATCAATCCAAGAATCTGTAGAATATTATAAAAAATATTGCATCAACTAAAACCATCTCCACAGATCGTCTGAAAGAAGTAATAATGACAATTTGGACAAATGAAGTCAATGATAATCAGTGCCCAAATGTTTTCCGGAATGAAGTCAGTGATCATAAACAAATACTTTCCTTGTAAATATTTTTCTAATTAGGCTAATAGATATTTCTTAACTGATATTTTTTTTCACACTATAAAAGAATGGTTGGCCATCGCCAAACCGGATTTCACTAATCTGGTTCAATCACTAATCCGGCACTAATTTACACGAGAGCCATTTCAGATTTCTTTAGATGTAGAAATTGTCACAATTGGCGCAAGCTGTTGAATCAACTTTTTTTTGAGGATTTTTACTGCTAAGGCATTTCTACTTGTCTTTTGTGCAATTTTATTACAACCTGCTGACAATTATGTCGCCAATGAATACAGGAAGTGCTTTTCGTGATGTAAAGCTCAAACACCATTGATTGATTGTTGATTTTTGTTTACGTCTTATCAAAATTATTATTATTATTACTTAAAACCGAAACATATTTTTTGTATTTTAAAAATAATTCTTTTTCTCAGCGAGTGAATATTGCATTAATAATTTTTGGTTTAGAATAACATTGATTTTTTTCCAGCTACAAGTCCTCGTATTTAACCAATAGCTGGGGAGAGAGGTGGATTTATACCTTTTCCAATGGTGTTTGCGCGTATGTGAATATAATATACACGTCTGGAATTCGAACTCGGCTCTCCGATTTCTCATTCGAAACCGTATCCGTGTAAACAGCATACGTTGCCTTTAACATGATTTTCATCTAATTTTTGTTTTCTTTATTAAATAACATGCACTGATCTACAGGGTATTTTAAAGTGAAGTAATTTACTGTTGGTTATTTTAACATAAACATCAGTAATTATTAAGTACCCTACATATCACAAGAACGCCGGATTAGTAATGCCTGTCAGTCAGTTATGCAATAATGCATCTTTCAATGCAGTTTTTTTCCCCGCGGTAGGTTGCCATTTCTTTCTGCGGTAGACCAAAACCCGGTGGAGAAAAAGAGAATTCATACCTTTCCCAAGGGTATTAGCATGTGAGTGAATGTAATGGACTTGACTGGAATTCGAACTCGGCTCTGATTTCTCAATCCATTACTCCACCGTGCGTCCAGCCAGCCTGCAGTATTTTTAAATTAAAAAAAAAAAACACTAATTTTTATGATTTTAGGGTGGAGTTCCTAATCTTTTTGTACTATGAAGTGATTGCTGTTTCGAATTTAATGATATTTAATTATCTCTTTTCATTTATTAAGTGTGTAGGTCGAAGTAACGAATAGATTTAATCGTAATGGTAATATTAGCTGTTTTCTTATAAGGAAACATTCGGCATTTATTGGTCGAGCAGCCAGTGCGACTGTCAGTTGAAATTTATAAAATCTTTCTCTTAAAACAAATTTTCAGGAAAATAAATTTCTCAAGTCCAGTAGCTGTTATCGCTCTTTCTATTATTGATGGGGGTTTCCTTTCTAACCATTTGTTTGAGGTTGGGTGGAATGTCAACATCTTGATTATGTCATTATTTTCTCTTCGAGTTAAATATGATATCCATTTTACTGGTTTCATTCGTTCAAGGCTATTTTTAACCATTGATCTTAGCGGTTGTATACAACTGACACTTTAGATATTTCTGGAAAGGTCTGGCGCCATCCAAAATGGAAAGCTATTTCTTTAACTGAGTTCACCCCAAGCAAGGCAGTAAAGCCACTAAGACACAAGGAGTTACTGGGTGTGGAAGAATTAGGAAACAGAAACATCACTAAGGAGTGAGTACAGAAGAAGTGAAGAGGACAGTAGATAGCGATTGACACTGCATTTAAATTTTTGAAAATTAAAGTTGGCTAGAAAGTTTGGAGCCGGAAAGAAGTTTCACGAACGAGAAGTACATAATAATAAATAAATTGTTAACATATAACTTAATGCTACATCTCGCAGCCCAACTGTAAATTGATGAGATCTCGACCCCAATCTAGTACTGCGCTTAGATTTAAAAATAGGTGCCATAGCAAAGATCTTACCCGAACAATTATCATGAAAGTATCTATAAAGGGTGTTTCATTAAGACGGATTATATATAAGGGTGTTTCATTAAGACGGATCAAAGTCAGCAGTAAATAAATCAGTGTTATTGGTGAAAACTTATATATTTCTCTATTGGATCATATTATTTAAGTCATGGCAATTATGTATAAAAAGTAATATCGCCCAAATGTCCGACAAATCTGAAAGAAAAAGAAAAAATCATTAGACGCTTAAACTTAATTCACATTTAAAATCGGTACAAGGCGGCAACTTTACGGCGGTGGGAATGTGACTGACGACAGATTAGGACCAATAATATTGTTGATTCTTCTTTGGCTTTTATCAAGGTGCTCTAGATATATAGCAGCAGCACCTAACCATATGTGGAAACAGTATTCTAAGCATGGAAGAATATGTAAGATAGATTCTGGAGAGAAAAATTGTCTTGCAAAACACAATGAACCAATTTTCTTAGCAACTGACTTACCATGGGTTCAATAT
>CAHIKZ030001813.1:3777500-3785000 GCA_903632075.3 Acanthosepion pharaonis
AATAATATTGATTAAAATATTTGGCAGAAAGCTGAATTATGTCGACTAGATTATGCATCAAGATATATCTAACACAAAAAATTAATAAATTTAAAGCTAGCTAATCTTTCTTGATGTAGAACTATAACTGGTGTTTATTGCATTTCGTTCCCTCTCCCTATATTTATGAGATGCGATCGATAAAAAAGGTTCTTAGTGCGAAAAAGTCCTTTTGAAATATGAAACGCGTAACGTAGGAGGTGTCTTTTTCTCGTTGTCATTTCAATTATACTCAATATTGTATGCGTAGCTATGATTATCGTTATTGCCATGAAAGTTTATTTCTTTTTTACGTGTATCAAGCGATTTAAGATGTTGGCTTATTGCTTTTTTGTTTGTTATGATCTTAGTGCATTCAATAGTGATCGAATTCATTGCCACTGATTTACGCGGATATTTTCACTCCTCTTTGAACAATTTGTTTTCACTTACATGAGCTTATCTAATCACAAGCAGACGTTAGTTGACATTCTAAATGGGGGTAATTATCACCGGCTTTTGAAGCATTATGGTCATTTTTTAAAACATTTTTAAACCACCTTTTTCAGAGGATGGTGTGAGGTTTGCTTTCGTATGTTCAATTTTTGAAAGAATTATAGACTGAAAGCTGGTGTGATAATGTTAGCTGTTTCCTTATAAGGAAATATTTGGTGTTTATTGATTGAACAGCGTTACTGTCGGTTTAAATGTATAAAGTTTTTCTCTTCAAACAGTTTTTTTTTTAGGAAAATAAACTTCTCAAGTCTTCGTTCTTTCTACTGTTGATAAGAATTTTCTTTTTAGCTGTTTGTTTAAGGTTGTGTGGAAAGTTGATTATATCATTATGCTGAGAGAACGCTTTTTTTCTTGTATCGTCATCGCTAATACTAAGCTCTAAGAGAGTAATTCATTGCGCCATCTTGGACTAAAGTTTCCCGCTGACATAAAAGGGCGGGGATGATATTGAATCAATTGCTAGATCTGCAGCTAGTTGGTTCTATATGTCGTGCTAGACCATTTTTCTCACAAGAATCTATCTTACATATTTAAAAGTCTACCATTCGCCATTGCTTTGAGTATTACTGCCGCATCTGGTTTAGTGCTCCTGCTATATATTTAGATATTCTTGATAAAACACAAAGAATCTGCAATGTTATTGATCCTGACCTGGAACCTCCGCTACTTCACCACCGCCGTAACGTTTCTTCCCTGGGCTTTTCTATAAATATTTTAATTGTAATGGTTCTGATGAAGTTTCTCGTATAGTACCAAGACATTATGAATTTAAGCTCAGTACTAGATTGGCGGCAAAATCTCATCATTTTGCAGTTGAAATGGCTAGATGTAACCGTAAGTTCTATGCTAACAGTTTTTTTTTCTATCGTATTGTGGAACACTCTTCCGGCTTCTTGCTTTGATCTTCAAAAGTTTAAATACCATGTCAATAGTTATCTACCGTCTTTCTTATTCTTGTTCTTTTATTAACCCCGCTCCTTAATAGTGATTTTTTTCTTATATTCTCTCACACTCAATAACCCCCTTGCGTCTTAATAGCTTTATTGCCTTGGTTGTGGTGAAATGATTAAAAAAATGTTACATGTGCTATTTATTTTAGTTTTTGTTATTGTTGGAATTCTTTAAGTGATGTGTTTTTGTTGGGTGAAGAATTACATGAAAACTGATTTCTCAACAGTAATTTTAACGATGAATATGAGAATGGAAAATAATATTGAATCAAAGAAAATCTCTTGTAAAGCAATACAAAGTTATGTTAAAGTTGAAACAGTAGGAAAATTAACAATAAATGATTGATTCGTTTTCTATGGTTTACCAACCCTTTGCAGGTTATTTAAAGCCAGCAAATATTTTTAGATCGAAGGTATTTTTTTAGATAATAATGATTTAGTGATACAAGTCTTACTAATTAACCCATAGCAGGGGGAGAAGAGGTGGATTCGTACATTTCCCAAAGGTATTTGCGACTAAGCAAATATATAACGAACACAACTGAAATCGGAACTCGGCTCTCCGATTAACAATTCCGGATCGTTATCCACTGCACAATCCACACATTCAAGCTTACAGCACATAGTATTCCTAAGCGGTCACCCATCTAAGTGCTCACCAGACTCGACGTTGCTTAACTTCGGTGATCGTACGGGAACCGATGTTTCAGCGTGATATGGCTATGAAGAACATCTGAATTATTAAAAAAATGTTAAGTTGCCTATTCGTCTTCTTTCACTTGCCGTATCCCTTCAGGATCATGGCTCTCCACAACTTTCTAGCCTTTGAGTTCTTAGTAAAGTTTGTCTTTTTACTCTCCCTTCCACTCCCTGTTTTGCCATCAAGCTGCTTAGGAAGGTTGCTCGCTGTTTCCTACTGTCTCTCTTGCCTTCTTGTGAGTGTCCGATTTTATAAGCCTTCTTTCCGCATTATGTGTCCCAGAAATTTCAATTGTATTTTTCTGATTCTAAGTGTGTCTTTTTTGTTTCAATTATCTTAAAACTTCCTCATTGCTCACATGCATTGTCCATGGTATTCTCAACATCTTTCAGTAGAACCACATGTCAAGTTTCCTCTTTATTTGTGAGAAGATTGTCTAGCATCCATCGCTATATAGGATGATTGATATTGCATAGCAGGTGAGCATTTGTTGTTTGTAATGAAGTTTTCCTGTTTCTTTATGCATTGCTTAACTTTTAGAAGATACCTTTTGCTTTTCAAATACGCCTTCGGTTTTCGGTGTCACATTTTCCGTCATCAGTTAAAACACTTCTTAGAGTACTAACATGTAAATAATATAGTAATATTATTCAATTATATGCGGTATTGTGTTAATCAAATATATATTTCTATAGCTTATATTTTGATATTATATCTTAAGATTGTCTCAATTAAAACCTGACCTCCACAAGACAAGTTATAAATATTTTTTCGATAAATATCATATGCTGAAATGCAAACGATATATTTTCATATAACTATATCTAGAAATTTTAACCATTTCGTTTGATTAGTACCAACTTCATTGTGAAAATATTGACTTGCTTAATAAAATCTCACAGTATATTATCTTCTGTTGTTTTTCTCTTTTTCCTCAGTAAAATTAATTTTATTAACCATTTTTTATAGTACAATTGAAAAGCCGACCCGGTGTTGTCTGTATAGTATGCCATCAAAATAATACTAGTAATGTATACATTTAGACGATATTAATAATATATTTAAACGCGACGCCATTAAATTTGTTATAACAATATCCATTAAAATTTAATTTAATTTCTCGTCACTATTTAAATTAATATCTAAAGAAATGAATCGTTAACTCTTAAATCATTCATGTGTATCCGGCTTAAACTCCAAAACTACAATATTTTAAACCCTTAAAAGTATATTTTCATTTATCATGATCCAAGGTAGGTATTGATAAACAATTTATTTCTGTATTCTTTATAGAAGAGAAAATATTTGTATATTAGTGCATTTTTTCATTTTAATTCAGTTAATCTTTTTAAGAGATTCTTTTAATATTGTTCTAATCGATAAAATGGGAAAATTTGTTTTCGTAAAGAGAGCCTATTGTCTTTCCTGAAAAAATGTTTGTAATTTTAAAACCAATTAATCTTTTATTAAATCAAATGATTGTCAAATCTTATCATCTTTAATTTAATTTTTTGCCACTGTTTATTTAAAAAAAATAATTGAATAACTTAACGCTTATGCATATAAATAAATAGAAACCTGTTTAATGTTTTTGCTAAAAGTTTAGCGTCTTAATATTTGCTTTTTTATTTAAAATAATTTATTAATAATAATTTGTAAAAACCGTCCTTTACCTTTATTAAATAAAAAGTATGGAATATTTTACAATACAATACATTCATTATTCATTCTTTATTAATTTTGTTACTGTTTATTTAAAAATAATTGAATGACATCGGATTTAAATTGGAAACGCTAAAATATTGATGCATTTTTTGCTAAGTCTTCTAATATAATTACATTTGTTTTAAATTATAGATATTTTCGCTTATATAAAGAGTACAGTAATATATTTTTTATCAAAATCTTTGTATAACAAATCAGAATATCTGTAATTTTGAGAGTCTAAATGTTGTAGTTTGGAGTTTAAACTGAACAAACATATCAACGGACGAATGCCTTTTATTATAGAAAAGAACATTGTAATATTTGTCTCGTTTGATGAGTAAATCTCTGTTTTGTGCCAGTAAAATGTTATGTTTTTTTTTTCGTATCTTTTACATTCGTCTCCTGCTACCCGCCTTTCAGTGGGGTTACTTTAAAATTACCAATGAAATAAACAATTTTCTTCAATGCTCCATCTTTTTTAAGGCACAGTCAACAGTCACATTTAAATAGGATCTCACTTATGCACCACTGGACGAGCAACCGATAATAGACCGTTGTCTCACAAACGAGAACTCGCTATAGAGGGATGCAAAAGTAGGTATACATTAATTAAAAACAATGTATTTTTTTTCTTATTGATTATACTATATCAATAAAACATCAATAATTTTGGGAACTTCGTAGTGTAATGGTTAACCAGCGTGTCTCGTTCGATCTATTACAACTGAATAGTAAGTTCGATCCTCACTGGATGCTCCATATTTTAGTCCCTGTGTCACATCTAAGTTACGTTTATCATCATATTCATAATAAACATAGTCTGCTTTTCCTTTTATATTATTTGAGTTTCCAAAAGTGGCTCAACTCGTTTTGGCGCAATTTCTGTTTCTGTAAACGATTGACCAATGGAGTTGCTTGCTTCGATTTTCGCCATTTCTATTGGTTGAAGCTTTTAGGTACGTAGGCGTACGTTTTGGACTCTGCTTTTGTTAGGTTGGAAAGGTAAGGATAATGGATGAGTCCACAATATCAATCCCTCAAATGTTTAAACTGTTTGCCCCTCGTCATTCCTACACTCTTGTTTATCTGCAAAATATTTATTATTTAAAAAATAAAAATTATAATGAATGTATTATAACAAAAATTATGAAAATAAAAATGATTTTAATGAATTAAATGAATTCTATTATTAAATGAATCCTAAAACCACTATTATAATATTGGTAATACTTACTGTATACTTACTTTTGCAGACCACTGTATATGACGCTCCACGTCTTCCTACATTATACTAAAATCAGTTTTATGCGTGTCTCTCAGATGTAAGCGTGCATCTATTTAATGTGCATAATCTTGACTTAGGTTGACTTAGCTGGATCGGAGTAATATTTTTTTTTATCTTAGGACAAATCAAGTCATTATTTCCAGCTATCTCAGTGGTTGAACGTGTCAGGAAGCAATAATAAAAATCAATACTTTGCTCATTTGTTCCGAATGAAACGTACGGATATCAAGTGGCACTTCGTTACTTCAATACTCCAGTATTCTTCTCAGTATTTTAACTAATGCTGATATTTGGATGGTTTCAGTCCTTTCCAAGACTTCCAATTCCACCAACTTTTTTACTAGGCTCTTCAGCTCTGATGATGAGTACAACTATCATTTTATTTTCAACGTGTTTTTTCATTTTTAATTCACTGGCAAAATCTAGATTTTTTTCAGGCCTTTCGTTTTCTTACAATTTGATTCGTCGTTTCGCTGAAAAAGCGACAGCCAAAAACATCTTTTTTTTATCTGAACTGCACGATTCGTTTGAATTTAAAATATGTCATTCTTTAGAAGAGAACCTGGGCTGATCAAATCTCAGTTTGCACAGTTCCAAGTGGACCACTTTTCCCAACTAGGAATATATATTTCGTACTTTTTCCGAGACAATATAATTAACGTTCTTAACGCAGTTTGAATTTACTGTTTCCTGTGCTTTACCTTGGCCTTTAAATGATTTGGATTTATGAAAATATTCGAGATCGTCATTAAGAGTGATTTTGTGGTTTTATTCAAGTGTCCACTGCGCAACCATGTCCATTTTGTTTCAGTTGTAATTACTTTTGTCTCTTGAAATGTGTATGCTGTTAATTTCACCTCCATTTCTCGTTTTAAATTCTCCTATACTATGTTATTTTTTCTTGTCAGTATTATTGCAATGTTTTTTCGTTTTTATTACACCATTTTATTGTTTATACCTTGTTTTATTCTCTTCTCCCTTGATGGCTAAGTCGGTGCGTGAATCGATACTGATAGGTTCTCTCATTCCCCCTTTCTTTTTTACATATTTACACCAATGTTTTTTTTAAATACTTTCACCCCCAAATAGGGCAATAAAGCCACTAAGACGCAAGGTGTTACTGAGTAAGAAAGATGAAAAAAAAAACGTTACAATGAAGAAAGATGATGATTGCTATTACATTTAAATTGTTGTAGATTGTATATAACAGGAAAGCAAGAAGCTGGAAGAGAGTTCCATAGGTAAGAAGTACGAGGGAAGAAACTATTAGAGCATAGTTAAACTAAGTAATTTAAACAGTAAAATTATGAGACCTAACTGCCAATCTAGTACTACGACTTGTTGCGGTCATTACATCTAGTACAACTAAAACAGTGACAACCAAAAATTTCACATATAAATGACGAACAAATAAACAAACATTTTTGTTTAAAATAAAAGCAATGTATTTTCACAAAAGTTACAATATTTGGAAACAGTGGCTAAAGTGCGAGTGTGCATTTGTGTGAGTGCTTGTAAGTGATTGGCAGTTGCATGTGTCTGTATGTGTGTATGATAGTTCAGCCTCT
Organism: Acanthosepion pharaonis; assembly: GCA_903632075.3. Taxonomy (NCBI): domain Eukaryota; kingdom Metazoa; phylum Mollusca; class Cephalopoda; order Sepiida; family Sepiidae; genus Acanthosepion; species Acanthosepion pharaonis. The sequence continues at coordinate 3,784,245 of CAHIKZ030001813.1, forward strand.
GGAGTGAAAAATATTACCAGCGAGGACAAGTCTCGTGTTGGTGTTGTAAGTTGAAATGAGGAAAGAGAAAGAAGAAAATACTTTTCCTTTTTTTATAGTTCTTAAACCTCACCTAACGGCGTCTAGGAATATCAAGTGGAGGTAATCCTCGAGTGCAAAGTTTTATTCTTTGTCATTAAGTTTTGTATTCGAGTTTCTAAATGGTTTTCTTTCTCAGATTATGAGTCCCGAATAGTTCATAAGAGATAATTTTCAAGTATTTATTGATTTATGTTTAAAACTTAAAATCTATAATTTAATTTCATTATTTTCTTTGTTTCTTTTAGGGGATTTTTGTTGTATTAAATAACCTAACATAAATTTGCGAAATTTGCGTATATGCAAAGCAAAATATTTAATTTATTAAATCTTTTTCTTGTAATTTTATTTTTGACATTTTCATGTAATTTTATTTTTGACATTTTGAGTGAGAACTTAATCGCTCTGATCCGACAATCATGGTTTCAATGTTGAAAGGTAAGAAAAGTAAGCGAAGATTTTGTTGAATAGGCTAATACCCTCCTGATATTCCAGAAGCATAGAGCGGTTTTAGAGCGGACAGGTGTACTATGGATATGATTTTCTTGTTAAGACAGCCGCAGGAGAAATACATTGAGCAGCGAGTGCTATTGTAACAGATTTCTGTGGATTTGACCGAGGATTTTGACATTGTAAATCGTGATGCCTTGTGGAGGATTCTTGGTGAAATTGGATGTC
>CAHIKZ030001813.1:3790000-3805000 GCA_903632075.3 Acanthosepion pharaonis
AAGAACAAAGAAAGTAATGAATGTATAAACATAACCCATCTCAGAAATATGAACAGATGGAATGAAGGTAGTTAAACTAATGAGAAAAACCATCCTAGAGGTGAGGTGCCGAGAGGCTGTATATGAAAAAAAAAAAATAAATAAATAAAAGAAGAGGTAAATTATTATTTAATATTGAGTATATAGAAGGATTAAAAACCCCGCAAATTATTTTAAAGGGTTGGTACTTTTTACGCCATGTCGCCCCTGTTGGAGTATCCAATGTCGAAGTCTTCGTTTTTATTGTATTTTAGTCTGTAAGTGAACATTAGTCGGGTTTATACTTTAGCCTATAGATAAATATTGGCCGGTTTTATACTTGAGTTTATAGAGTTTATGAGTTTATTCGTCTGGTTCATACTTGATTCTATAAGCATCCAATCGAAAGTTGGCTCCTTTGATGGGAACCTTAACCTTCTGCTGCAAATATAGTCGACGTCTTCTTAACACCACCGACAGGGCAGATCATGATTAATTGTGAGTTTGTCAGAAAACTGACAACAGAACCAAAACGAGGCATAGGAAAACTTCAAAATTGGAAATTTGAAAAAATAAAAAACAAAACAAAAAAACAAAAAAAAACAAAACAAAACAAAAAACGAACTCGGGAAGAACTCAAGAGTCAAAATAAAATGTACAGTGTAGAGTAAATATAACTTGAAATGGTAAACACTTTCAACAGAAGTAACCCAGAATAAAAGTATTAGCATTAACGATACCAAACCAAAACCAGGCAACACGCAACTAAGTTACAAATGTTTCACGATAAAGTGATTGATATGGGCGCGTGACCGAGTGGTTACAACGTCCACTTTCGGACCATAGGGCCCGGGTTTGAGTCTCACCATGGTCGATTTGTCAAGAAGGCGAATTCTTGATGTTATCGATCCCAGCGTGCGGAACCTTTGGAAAGTGACTGAAAACCGTACCACAGGTTGACCCCAGCCTTGTGACTGAAATTTTAGACGGAACTATTTTAGCTAGCATGAAGTGACAAGTCATCATGACCGAGGGTTTGAGTGTATTTAGCCTTGTTCAAACTGTCGGTCACGCCTGAAACGATAACTAAGGTTCGCTCAGAAATAGTTGCAGTATAAATCACAGGTGGGCTCTGTAGGTGTTAAACAAGCACAAATGTGTCTGAGCAGGCGTCTGCAACAGGGATTGGCTAGCCGCATTAGTAGACGGTTATACTCGGATACGAACTGCTAGCCATTATTAATTTGATTGTGTAGTGAGGCATACGACCTTTTTTATGTTTTTAGCCAATGTTCTTTATATTCTGCAGTTTTTCTCTCTTTTCTTCAACACTAACTTGAAATATTTTCTTACTGGTCAATACACTTGTATTGATTATTGCACTTGTTATTTTTTAAAATTTTCTTTTTATGACATTTTTAAATTTATTTTTGTTTTCTTTGCTTGTTCTTATCTTTTCAATGTTTTGAAATTGTTTTTTGATTTTTCTATGAATAATTTCCAATTTCCAGCGTTATGTCCAATCGATAGATAATTCTACAATATCTTTTCTCTTTTGAGATTTCTTAAAACTCACGGCAATTTTTATATATCCGAAATTAAAGATAAGCATCAATAATTATACTATTATAAATAGTTATTGACTATGTGATGAATAGCCTTCTCGTTGCCTAATAAAATATCAAACGACCAAATAAATTACTGTAAATAATTCTCATAAGAATAAATGTTACAAGCTGATATTCACATAGTATATTTATCATATGATTATATCCTGGGTATCTTACCACTATCAGTTGGTTAATAACAATTTTAAAGTGAAAACATTGCATAATAAAATCTTATAATATTCCGAACTTGATTTTACTGAAATGTCTACATCTGTGTAATGGCGACTGTCATTTTCAGATACAATGAAGTGTGTTAAATAAACTTAGCTTCGGGCTTTTCACTTATATTTCTTTATATTTAATTATATTTTTAAAATCAGTAACCCCCCCCGTAATGCCGCTAAAACACAAGGGGTTACATTTGTGGAAGTATTAGGAACAGAAACAATAATAATGAGCAGAAAGAGAAGAGAGTAATCAGGAGGACAGTAGATAGCGATTGACATTGCATTTAAATTATTGCAGATTAAAATCGGCTGGAAAGCATAGAACTAGAAGAGAGTTCCACAAACGAGATGTGTTAGCATAGAATTTATGGCTATATCTAGCCAGCTCAACTCCAAATTGATGAGATCTCAACGAATAAAATCTTGAAAATTTTCGCACATAATTTATAGAATTAATTTCATATTTCTCTTTTATTTTTCTATTTCAACTTTTAACTTTATGGTTTTTGTTATCATACTTATTATAAAACCCAGGTTGTGTGTGTGTGTGTGTGTGTGTGTGTGTGTGTGTGTGTGTGTGTGTGTGTGTGTGTGTGTGTGTGTGTGTGTCTGTTCGTTTATATATTGGATCGGATTTCTTACATTTTTCAACCGATTTCAACAAAACTTCACAGGACTACGTAAAATTACCTTGCGGTGGTTCTGACAGCGCCAAAAATTGGAAAAACACAATTGTTTTTGCACGAAATCAATTTGAATACATGATTAAGAGGCATTAATGAAAGGGGGACAACTCATATCGAGTTATACTTATTATAAAACCCAGATCGGATTCCCTACATTTTTCAACCGATTTAAAAAAAAAATTTAATTTTTTTTGGCAGGTAGTGTTTCTTATTGTCTTGCACACTTTTTTCTTTATTTTTACATTCAGAATGCTTTAAAAATTCCATTTACAAGACAATTGTTTATAATAAAATTCTATTCAATCGGTAGATTCATAACGGTTTAAAACGATGTTTTTTGTTTGACCAATTCGTAAAAAAAAAAAAAACACCAAAAAAAAAAAAAAAAACTAATTAAGACATGCGTGTCCGTCAACCTTAAACAATAATCTTTGTCAATTTTATTTTTCAGTCTTTATGATGGTCGATACTTGATCTATCTCTTACTGTTACATCACCGGGCAACGCCGGGCTCTACTGCTAGTTTTTAATATGTTTATAGCTTAATTTGATACAATATATGGGGTACTCGGTGAGGATCGATTTCATGACTAATAATCTACAAACCAACGTACTATTATATAATTATAAGGCACACTGATTATTCACAGCTTATCTCTGACACAGGGCCATAAGCGTGGAGCATCCAATGAAAAAGGAACTCGTTATTAATGAGAATGGAACTCACTACTTATGGTCAGATTAAATTGTTAATTCTTTCCCTATGTCGATGCGCTTCTTCTTTCTTTTACCCGTTCTTAAATCTTTCATTTTAACGCTTCATATTATCACCTTCCTTCTCTTTTCCCCTCTTTTAATTCTCTGTATTTCGTCTTTCCTTTATTATCTTTCTTTTAGTGCTATTTTTTCTATTTTTCTTTGTCTTGAATATTTTCGTTTAACCCCACTTCTGTCTTCTTAACTGAACGCGAGAATATTTTGAAAAAAAAAAAACAAAAAAACCCAAAAAACTCTTAACTCCGTAAGAAAAAAAAATGGCGACGATGTCTCCTCAGTATCAATCCATGGAACGCTTGGCATTCAGTTGGCGTGCATGATAATGCGGGGGTGGTGAATACGTTCCATGTTGCAGGAATTCGGTCAGGAACTCTGCATACTGCTGACATCCATTTAACATCTGCTAGATGGAAGAGGAAGTTGCAACAATGACAGTAACAGTACACGGATGGCGATGCTGAAAAAGTATCGGACAGATCAAGATGCAACGAACTCAAGAAGATAGGACGTTTAAGTCGTCATTTTTTGGCGGATAAAACAAATCTATGTGCCGTATCCCTTCAGGACGTGGGCGATCATGGTTTTCCGCAACTCCCTATCCCTCGTGGCCCTTGGCTGCGTTTCTCCCTTTGTCAAGCTTCTCGCCTCACTTTCCACCATCCATTCACACAAGCTTATCAGGTAGCTGACCAGCTGTCTACATCTATCTCTCTTAACCTCAATATCTCCTGTGAGAGTTAAGTTTTCTAAGTCCTCCTTCTTCAAATGTTCAAGAATTTCCAGGTTTCCTTTTCTGATTCTGAACTTTATCAAAAGTCTCTCTGATTTGTTATTTCGTGTCAGGCTTTCTTTTTTTTAAAGTTGAATTATATTCGATGAAACATCTTGTTTTTATCATTTGCGGGTTAAACTTCTAAATGTATTTTCGAGGACATTGTATCTTTTTTTCAGGTGATATGTTTGTTTATTTCATATAAATCAAATCTGGTACAATACAAAAAACATAGTGAAAATTGAGCTTAAACATCAATAGCTTGTGAGATGAACGTATTGATCACTCTCATGCAATGAGTGTAAATGTTGCAGCTGGGAGATGCAATGAATTATTGTCTCTTCTGCAAAAGAGCATCGCTGATGCTAGTTTGCAACAAGACATTCATATTACAAATATACAAATTAAAACTCTCCGCTGTAAATGAAATGAGGTATTTTATAATGAAGATATTTTAACGAGGTATAATCGTCTAAACGTCGTTGAGTATAAAACTTTCATAAGTTTTTAATATGTTACTCTTGTTCTTATCAGCACGTATCTGCACAAGGGTATTGTCATGAGACGAAAAACAAGACCTGTTTATGGCCGGATGAGCTTCTTATAGGAGTGAACGTCAAACATAACGCTAGGATGGGGTCTCAAGCCTTGAATGGCAAACTTCCTAGAGATAGTGTCACGATAAAAGCACTCAGTGTACTTGGAAGATCATCCGGCCTTATAAAACATTGCTTCAAATTATTATGAGAATGATTAGTAATATGAGGAGAAGTAAGCTGAGATGCTCTGTCAGGAATGACCTATCTTCCTTAGTGCGAGATTAATCCCGGTCCTGCCTAAAAAAAAAAAAACAAAAAACAAAAAAAACGGCTGTGATGGTAATGAGGACATATGGTTATTTATTGTGGCATTTCCTTCGTAATAAGAAAATAATTAACAGTTAACAAGAAATAACCATTAAATCATATTTTAATCTTGAATAGATATCATCATTAGGATGAAATAAATACTGCCGTTAGAGAAATTGTATCATATCGAATAAATATAGAAAATCGTATGCAAAGATTAATACGTTAAGGTTGGATAGATCCACATGAAGAGATTATATAACATCATATCGAATGGATATCTAGAATATGATATGATATGAAGAAAGACTGAATAACCTTCTCTACATTTATTATTGAAATATAAACTCGTCTATAGAATACAATGTCTGCTCATGAAACAGGGGCAAAAAGGGGGTCGCAAAGACGTAGCGCTTTGTAGTCATACCATTGTCGCACTGAACTACTATATTTTCAATCCATGTTCTCATGTGATTAAACCCGTCTTCACGCAATCATTTGTTTCCGGTGTTTTCCTTACAGTCTTACTAACCAGTAACTATGAGCATTATATAAAGTTTATAACAGGATACATGGAAAATAGAGACCCATGGCAAGTAATATAAAACACAAGTATGCAAAGATTATACTCTTTTGCAAGGAATATAAAAACACATATGAAATTATCAAACAAACACATGGAAGGAGTATATGAAGTCATATGTGTGGGGTCAGTCTACACGGATTTTTGGATGAAAAATAAATATTATTCGAGTTTTGTGTCTACAAATACAATACAATTTTTTGTACAACGCGAAGAAATGATGTTTGTAGAAAAGGAAAAAAGGAAGAAGATCAAGCTAAGTATCCGTTATACAGTCAGATAAATGTATTTACATATTAAAATCAGTGTTCTTTGAAGTGGCCATGAAGAGACCAATACTTTGATGGTTTGAAATCATTTTTCCGTGAGTCTTCAAAGTTTCGATATGTTTTGTTACAAGTTAGGAAATCAAGTGGTATGCACACTAATGACACGTATGAATGCTTACTGACTGCGTGCAATAGCAGTAATTTTAAAACACAGTGAACAAAGAGAGGGGATACATGACTTACTTTCGTCGTGGCGTTGTATGTAGAAAAATTATCGCTGACTAACGCGTTGTCATGGTAACATGTGTCTAAGCTTTTGATCGAGGCTGGTCTGGTTCGTTGAGACTCTTTCGCCGACTGTCCTTTAATGACTGTGTCGTTGCACATCTCATCGCTGACTGTTGCTTACGAATCATATTGAACGCCATTGGTCGGCTCCGAATCGCTTTGTTTTGCGCGGGAATGTACTCAGTAATCCGAGCCCTGACCCATTTTCAGGTTATTTGGAGTTCAACCGCGTGGACGTCACAGAAAACACATCATGTGACTTGTCTTATCCAATCAGGTTCCAGATACCACTTACTTAATTTGGAGCCGTGTTTGTATAGAATTGTAATAAAGTTTTTCGTATCTACTGAATCTAGTAAGATTTATTGTGGCCTTCTCTTACTTGTTTGTTGTTCACCAATTGAGAAGGAAGGAATATATGGATTGGTATCGAAGAATTATAGAGAATAATATGTGAAGATAATATGCAAGGTATATAGTGATTCATATGCAAACATTATCGAGCAATATGGCAGGAATATAGTAAATCACATTGATATAGTAAATACTGAAAAAAAAGTGGTAAGATGTGGCGAATGTGCAGACACAAAAAGAGCCTCGGATAGCATGCAGACATCAGTGTCAACACCAGTTACATCCGAGGTTTTCCTGTTGGCAGTTGGACGGTTTGGCCTGTCAAGCTAGACACGGGCATCGCTGCAACTATTCAAGTCTTTGTAAGATGTCTCATGCCAATAAAAGCTGTTGGGAAAACAGCACTCGGCAGTTGGTAAAACACGTTGTCTTGTAAAGTAGGTCCTGTGGGCATTTTGGTCCTCAAGTTGCTGTGGTTTCCGAGCCAGTGTTATTATTTTTTTTTTTTTGTTACCCCACTTCTCTTTTTCCTCTCTCGCTATTATCCTCATAGTTGTTGGAGAAGCAATCGATAAGGTGTTTTCCTCCAGTTTCAATCGACTTTTGCTTACGTTACAACAGGAGAGTATAAAGATTCATATAAACGATTGTAGAGTCATAAGAAAAGAATATAGGAATGCATACTGAAGAAATATAGAGAATTATAAAGAACGAATGCAGAGGCTAGTGGCGAACTGGGGAAAGAAATAGTTTGTAAAGTTTAACGCCTCCAAAACAATTTCATTTAATCACCCCAGGGAAACTTTTCTGCTTGCAATCAGTGTGGTTGATGCTAAACCCCTACAGAGTAACACGCTACGCTTTCTTAGCCTCACGTTTTCCACTGACATGAAATGGAGCGACTATATTGAATCAGATGAATCGTCTACTAAACGGAAAGTTGGTTCATTTTGTTGTGCTAGAAATTTTTTATCGTCAGAATCCATCTTGCGCATTTATAAATCTAGCATTCGCAAGTGCATTGAATACTGTTGCCATATCTTCTCTGGTGCTCCTCCTGTACATCTGGAGGTTCTTGACAAAATCCAAAAAAGGTTCTGTATCCATCTTGACCGGCGTAACGTAGCTTCCGTCTGTCTTTTCTACAAATATTTTCATGGCAACTGATTTTTTTCCAGCTGCCTCGATTACATGAATTTAAGCCTGCCATTAGATTTGCATCTAGGTCGCTTCTCAATTTACATTTGAGCTGGCTAGATGTAACCGTAGATTCTATGCTAACAGTTTCTTTTCTCGCACTTCTCGCTTGTGGAACTTCTTTTTTGCTCCATGCTTTTCGGCCATATTTAATATGCAAAAATCTACTGTCTTCCTGATTACTCATTTATCTCCTGCTCATTAGTAATGTTTCCGTTCCTAATTCTTTCACACACAGTAACCCCTTGTGTTTTAGTGGCTTTTCTGTCTTACTTGGGGTAAAACTGATTAAAAAACTCATATTATCGTTTGTTAATAGTTGGTCTACGATTTTCTGCTTTGTCTAGACGATCAAATGAAACGCTGGAATTTTACATACACAAAGAAATATTTCATTCAATTAAAAAAATGTATTTCATATTTTTAAGGAAGCAGTTAATAGCTACACAAAACTATGCAACAACTGCATGCCACCAGCCCATTCGTTACCTAGGAGACTGAAAGTTGCACAAATATACACATGTCTTCAATATGACAGTTGTTTGACATATTAGCAACAAGATGCAACTTCAGCTTTTCAGTTTGCAGTTCGGTTAACAGCCCTCACAGAATGACATTCGTATGTTTAAGAAATATGTTTAGATTTTCTTTTTAAATTATTTCACCCAAAGCAAGGCGATAAAGACACTAAGATGTAAGAAGGTGTTGAGAGTGAAATAATAAGTGAAAAATCATTATTAAGGAGAGGGAACAATAAAAAAAAAAATAAACGGAATTCAGTGAGACAAAACGAGATGATTGATATTGCATTTAAATTCTTTTAAGATCAAAGTTGACTGGTAAGCAAGAAGCCGGGAGGTAGTTCCACAAGCGAAAAGTGCGAAAGAAGAAACTGTTAGCATAGAACTTACGGTTATATCTAGCAATTTCAACTATAAAATAGCTGCCAATCCAGTACTGCGCTTAAATTCATAAAGTCGATGTACTAAAAAAGGAAGGCTCACTAGAAAAATGACCATGAAAATGTTTAAAGAAAAGTCAAGGGAAAGCTACGTTATGGCGATAGTAAAATGACTGAAGACAAGATGCCAGGTGATGAATGGTAAGATATAATACTCATTAAAACTCACATCTAATATCTGTCTGAATTTCTGGGATGACGAGTAATAATTATTTACACTGTTTACTTGTGGATTATTGTTCTCAATTCGTTGTTGTTATCACAACGTTTCGATCATTGTGACCTCCGGCCTTCATCAGGTCTATGTGTGTTCGGGCATCCTACAGGGAATTCCCAATAGAACCCTTTATTTAATCTACGGTGGTAGATTTAGCTGCACATGTCTAGGGATTATCTCATTAATTCTTATTTTTATTACTGTTCATTTATTGCTCGCCCTATTTCTACTAAGACATATTTTGCATTCTCTGCTATATAGAAGGACCAATGTTATCTAACAGTTCAGTAATCATTTTTGTGTGTCTAACTAGATTTTTCTGTTTTCTAATACCTTACTTAGCTTTTCGAACGCGTCTTTCTCTATCCCAATGCACCTTCGAGTTTCGGTGTTGCATTTTCCGTCTTCTGTTAAAACATGCTGGATATCTAAATTTCTATACTAGCTTGATTTCAGCATCACAAATTTGTATTTAACATTTTGTCCGTTAACTTGTTCTCAAGTATTAATATTTAAATCAATAGCTATCATTTTTAAAACGATTTTTCATGTATATATCCACCTCTTTCATGTAGTAAATATTCTACTGAGCGATATTCCACGGAATTTTGTTACTATTAGATATTAGTAGTTCGGAACCTATCGCTTCGCCGACGACAAGATGATCAAATTTCAAATCTAAATTGTTTTTCCATCTTATATATAAATAAAGCGCAGTGTACGTGTGTCCATCCGTCCGTCTGTTTTTCGATCTTGGCCAATCATAATCTGAAGTAACTGGTTGTAACTACGATTACAAATTAAATAAATAACTCATTTAAGGTTAAATTTAAATATCGAACAGAGTGAAAGATTTAAAAAAACAATTCTTTATGAAAGGTTTAACTTTAATTTCGCTTTTCCCCGCAATTGCAATTGGTATCGTCTAATTAAACCATAATTAAGATTTAAGCAGGGCATGGTACGTTGCTCATATGTTTTCTTTTTCTTTTTCTAGCAAGCGTACTGTGACGTATTCGAAATATTACATAGTTCGGGTGCCCTAATGTCTTTTAAGAGTGACTTTATGTAAAGCGATCCTAAAGAATGGTGATTTTAAAAGAAAATGAAAATTACTGCGCAAAATAAATGTAAACAAACTCCGGAGATTGGTTGCACATATGAAGAAAGATTATGCCGAATTAAGGTGTTGATAAAGATAAAATAATTTCTTCTATGCTAGTTTAAAATATTATATGTATTAGAAAATATATTTAGTTTAAACACAGAAAGTCACAAAAATGGCGTCAAAGTTCACATTTCAGCTTAAACATTCTTCATGTTACTCAGGCCTTGTTACTAAACAGGAAGGAAATTAGCTTTCACGACGCAGGTCCATTACAATTTTATTCAAATTGTTGCGTATGTACATTTGAGTGTGTGCACGTGTATTAATATTTCTACAAAATTAAGACTGTTTTTTTTTTTTAAAATAATTCTATTATTGCATAGTCTCCAAAATTTTCAAAAATCTTATTATCTGACTTTTTAAGGTTTTTAATTTTGTTATCTTCTTGTTTCCTTATGATTTCATTGTTCAGCCCAGGCTATTAGTTGTCCAGACATAATGAGAAGAGAATGTATTATTCAAAGGTCTTGTTACAAATTCTGTGTGCGTGTGTGTTTTCGTGTACATTAAATGGAATAAGTACATGTATGCTACTCACCTGCAACACAGACATTCACATATATGTTACATAAGCGCATACAATGTCATACGCAGGCAATATGTGGTAGACAGGGAATCATCTTTTTTATAATATAGAGTAAGAATATTATTTACATCATAAAATTTTATAGAAAAATTGATTTGGGGTAAGTAAAATTCTGATTTCAGACATGAAGCAAAAACATTTTGGGGGCGTGTAATACAAAAATCTACAGTAAAAAGGATGAATAAATTTTAACTTCCTGGAGGACAACGAACAACAGCTACTCGCTTACTTACATCAGAGGAAAATTGATTTAGCTTAATCAAGTCAAAATCCAAATTTAAACTCCATTAAAAAATTTCTGATGAAAATGTAACAGTGCATCGTAGATTACTTTCGGTTTGGCTTGGATGAAATAGATGGGATTTGTATTGAAGAATAGTATAAAATGCTTTTTTTTATCAAAAATGTTCTCGAGGCTCATTTAAACTTATGTGAATGGTTAAATTTTATGAAAAAGTAGCGAATGATAGCAGGGAAAGATTGAAAACATTTTAGATGCATTTTTTTGAAAAATTTATTTAAAAATAAAATTAACTTTGCACTTTTCTTCTTATTTTTAGTAATTTCTCCGTAAGCAAGGCAATAAAGCTACTAAGACGCAAGGGATTACTCAGTGTAAGAGAATATGATAAAAATATTATTAAGTAGGGAGAACCTTAAAAGAACAGGAATTAAAAATACAGAAGATAACGATTGATATTGCATTTAAATTTTTTGAAGATCAAAGTTGGGTATTTTAAAATGTAAGTAACTTATTTTATGCCAAACGTTATATATTTGAGAAATATTTGTGATGGGTTGATTTGGTTTTTTACGGCTTATCAACCCTTTGTGAATTATTTAAAGCCGAAACATATTTTGGATTGTACGATTTTCTTTTACTAATGCATATTACAATAACAATTTTTTGAGAATAACAATTATTTTCCAGATACAAGTACTAGTATTTAATCCATAGCTGTGAGGAGGAGATGGATTAATACTTTCCCAAGCGTATTTTCGTGTAAATGATTGTAACGAACCAGACTGGAATTTGAACTCGGGTCTCCCATTTCTCATTCCGAGTCGCTATGATTACACCATTCACACACCCAGAAATGCTTGTGAATAACACGTCATTTTATAGGTTTTCCGGTGGGAGGGGAGTAGACTTTTATAAAACATACTCAAAACATATATTTAAGCTCGGAACCTTCGATGAAAAACAATATTAGCAGGTTGGTGATATTCAGTACTGTAAAATTACATAGGAAAAAAAGACACCGTTGTCTTCAAACTAGAATAAACGGTTCTGTTCCGTCAACGTTTGGTTGAATAAATATCTGGGATGTCAACTTTTTATATATACCTGCTCAACACCATCCCAGAAAATACGTGCTGAAGACATTATCGATTGTCGAAAATGTGTTCTGGGCTGCCAAACACATTTTCTATTGAATTACCTACATACATTCAGGCGTGGTGGGCAGTTGTTCCATGTCCCATCTAGACTTCGTTTTTCCTCTTCATACTGAGCAAATCGGATGTAAAATTGGATAGCTTTCTTTCTTTCTGTCTCATGTTTCTCATAATAACCGGCAATAATGATTGGTCTCTCACTCCCAAGGTAAACATTGACTGTAACGACCCCGCCCCAATGCACGCGTTTGCTCATTAGTGAAAAGATTAACCTTACCACCTATTTTCGATCAGTATCGGATTCCATTAATGGTTTCTGAAATGGACATTGTTTTTTGTTGCCTTTTTTTTATCTCATCTTCCTTCTGGTATTTTGCTTTATCTGCTAAACTTTATGCGCCATATCTTCATTAGCGTGTTTATTTCTACCACTCCCCAATTATTTCTCTTTTTCTTATTCTTTAATTTCTATCCATTATATATATATATATATATATATATATATATATATATATATACATGTGTGTGTGTGTGTGTGTGTGCGTGCGTATGTATTACTGTCTATTATTTGATTTTTGCTTTTGTCGAATGAGGGGCCAGGTACTATTACCTTTAGTTTGATCTCTCATTTTATTGTTGCCAATCGTAAAGTTCCAAGTCCTTCGCGCAGATAATTCGACTGGCTATCACGGTGGCGATGCCTCGCAGAATAAAAAGTACAATCTCTTTAAAGCTGGTAATGAATTGATTATTCAAATAGATGAAGATCATAATGTCGATTCATTGATTTTGAGATGAAGGATGCTTATACGCCAAACAAATCCGGGAAGCATTTCTGTCATTTAATGTAAATCGTGGGAGTCGGTAAAGGAGATTTTTATGAACCTCCTTGATGCGATATTGTCCATTTGATCTTTTGTCTCTTTGCTCAGGATAAAGCGAAACGGATCATTGAATGCTACAAAGAAAGACAAACAAGAAAACCGGGAACATGTAAGTTAATCTTAAATACACATAAGGATCCTCACTGGGTGCTCCACATTTTTGGTCTTGTGTCACATCTAAGTTACGCTTACAAAATCTTTAAAGGGCAACGTGGCGTGTTGTAATGGTTAGCAAGCTTGTCTCGTTAGAGCAATTACGACTGAGTAATGAGTTCGATCCTCACTGGAGTGCCCCCATACTTCCGGCCTTGTGCTATGCTTAGAAAATCATTTTAAATACACATAAGAATTTTCAGGATTAATTCCTTGGATTAATACCAAAAGCCAGGATATTTTTTATTCCATTTGATAAATTCGTTCGAGATTTTGAAATTTCCGTTACAGAATATACAAAGAGGATGTGAACTCAAAGACCCTTCTATAATTTGGCAAATATGAGGTGCGTGATTTTTTCATTGTTACAAGCTATTTGGATTCATATAATTATTTTTGGTTAAGAGGAGAATATTATATCCTATTTAAACTTTCACTTCCTTATAAACATAATATGAGATAAAAGTATATATTAATATCTTACAAAACACTTCCTATAATAATTTGTTCCTTGTCATTTGGTAAAGACTTTTTTCTCATTTGTCAGCAAAACATATTCAGATTGCCATCTAAAATCACTTAAACCTTCATATATTAAATCTAAGCAACATTCTCTCTGATTTCTCATTGATTTTAGTGCACAAATTTATATTTTTGTACTCGATTGAGCTCTGAAGAGTGAGGAACGATAATCGGTTGCTTTTGTTATAATTTTGTTGTTGCTTTTGTTATCATTTTTCGATTTGTCATTTTACAGTAAATATATTTTCCTTATCACCCCCCCCCAACTTTGTTTTAATTTGTTGCGAGCCTCTCTTGACTCTATCGCTACTTCCATGGCATGTGTTTTGGCGTGCGACATACTTGGGTTCCACCAGTCATGAATTTTCCAACTGGAACCCGCCATTCTTCGTACACAAGGATACATAATCCTCATTCCCTTCGTATTCCATTAATAAAAAGTAAGTTCCATTCGGACAGCTCCTTCCCAAGAACTGATGCTTTGTGGACCAAACTCCCAGTAGGATGATTTCTCAATCATTACAATCTTGATTTATTCATTATCTTTCCTACAAAGTCCTATGAACCGTACTTTTTGCCATTTATTACGATCATACAATAGCACAAAGTAACCTTCTACCTTGACTGCTTCTTCGGCATTATATTGAACGAACAGTACTATTAAAAAATTATATTGGTTGTCAGATAAATTCTTTCGTTTTCCCACCATTTATTTTAATTTTATTATTCATCAGCTATTTTAACAAATCAGAATATAAAACGATAAACAAAAATTGCAGAGAAAGAATGGAACTACAAAAACCATAAATCATTACAGTAAAAATATTTGCCGTGTCAATTCAAATAAGAGTGGAATAAAACGAACGAATTTATCTGACAACTCAGTAAATTAATATATACTTTTTATGTGTTCGTTTTTAAAGCAATAATGAAATCTTTACTCCCTATAAATTACTTCTTGTATTAGCATAAATAAATTAAATTACCTATTAATTTGATATTTTTAAAGTCCTGACTAATATCAGATATTCATATGCCACTCTTTAAAAACATTTTTAAAACTATTGTTGTTTTACTGCATATCAGCGCCTTCCGACATCGTAAATATCTTCGAACAATCCGTCATTGTCATAACAAGAACACTGCTACCTGCTGGGATTAATGCATAGGGAAGTAGCTCTCATAAGTAAAAAAATAGTATTTTAGACAAATGTATACAAATACACATGGAGTATATATATATATATATATATATATATATATATATATATATATATATATATATATATATATTAAAAAAGAGAAACCGCAATCGTTTTTTGGTTATAATGTGGATTTGTTTTAGTGTATATATTATACTTTTATTCTTAATGTAAAGGATAAAATATAATATATACACTAAAACAAATCCACATTATAATTAGAAACGTTTGCAGTTTTCTTTTTAAAAATATACATTTTTCTCTCGTTGGAACAATTATA
>CAHIKZ030001813.1:3810000-3812500 GCA_903632075.3 Acanthosepion pharaonis
CTTACACACCCATTACTATAATTTTTTTCACCCAATTACTATTAGTGTTGTGATGACTATTATTATTATTATTATTATTATTATTATTATTATTATTATGTGGCTGTGTTCGTAGTTAATATTATTGAGTGTTCGCTTTCTCTTTTTTATTATTAAGGTTCCATTATTTTTTACATGTTGATTATGTTTTTATTTTCTACTAGAATGTTTCGGGTGGAGAAACCCGAAATATGTTGTTATTATTATTATTATTATTATTATTATTATTATTCCTCTTCTATTTGCGTTCTTACTATAAGGTTTCATTATAATTTATTTATCATTTATTTTTTTTAGATTTATTTATATTTTACTTTTGATTTAACATTAATAATCTATACTTTTATTTTAATAACTAATTATATTTCTATTTATTTTCATGGTTATTATTTTATTTGATTTATTTAAATTATTTCTCTTAATTTATTTCTATTTGTTTAAAAAGGATATTTTTAATAAATTTTTTTCAAATAATTTTATTTTTTCTTTTAAAGGGTTTATTCTTTAAAATTATATATATATATATATATATATATATATATATATATATATATGTATTTGTGTGTGTGTGTGTGTATGTATGTATGTATGTATAATTAATAATTATATCTCTTTCTAGAATTGTTTCTATATATAAAATAATAGTATTATATAATAATATAGTATAATTATTATATATTATTTAATAATAATATAATTTTTATAATATAATTATATTTAATAATAATTTTTTTTAAGCATTACGCCCTGAGCAAGTTAAAAAAGTATTTAGGATGCAGGGGTTACAGAAGATTTGGAGAAGAGCAGATAGGATTGTGATAGAAGAAGAAAGGATGAGGAGAAGGATTTTTGGGTAGATCAAGGTAACTGGAGGTGTCGATTGACATTACATTTGAATAGTTGGAGATTATAGCTCTCAGGAAACAGTAATAGGGAAGGGTGTTCCACTGCCATGAGAATTCATGCGATAAATTGCTCTCTTTTTAAAGTAGAAAAGAGACAGCTCTCCATAACAAAGTTTCTACAGTGAAAGGGTGAAGCGGAATGCCAGCCTCCAGGTTAAAATTCATGGAGTCTGGGGAAGTTAATATTTATACTCATCGGAGCAATTGCCATAGGTTGTATTTGTAAAAAAAAAGACTAGAGAGGCGACGGCGCGTTGTGAGCATTAACTGCAGACGAGATGCCAGATCAGGGCCAATTATATTACATATCCGTCTCTGGAGGTTTGTCAAAACGAGGTAAACAGAAGGCTAACTATTTTGGATGGCAGCAATACTCCATGCAAGGGCGAATGGTTGTATATTTGAAACATCGATCCTGGGAGAAAAATTTCCTGGCGCGGCACAGAGAGCCAACTTTCCTCGAATTGGTTTTACAAGCATTTGACTCAATTTATTTGTTCCATCTCAGGTCGGCAGTCAACCTGAGACCGAGCAGACGCAGCGAGTTGCTCTCAAGAAGTTGACTATCAGACATTCTAATGGGGGGCAGGGAAGGAACTCTATGGTGATTAATAGAGAAAATTTAGTTTTTGAGGCGTTAAAGTTGACCAGTGAATTCTCAAAATTAACAACCGATTGGAGGTCCATTTCAAGACACGGCTAGGTTAGTTTGTCACCGACACTAGATTTGTTTTTGAGGCAGGAGTAAACCAGTGTCGTCCGCGTAGATGCCAACTGGGGAATCTATGGCGTCAGGATTTTCGTTGATGAAAATAAGGAATAAGTGGGGCCAAGAATGGAGCCTTGGGGAACACCTGCGTTTGTGAGATAGGAACTGGAGGAGATATATTAATGATATAATGATAATGTTATTAGTTGTAGTTATTTAATAATATTTAATAATAATATTATTTAATATAGTAATTTTATTTAATATAATAGTATTATATAACAATGTACTGATTTGTTTAATGATATAATAATATTATTTGATATAATATGTGGTGTATTGATTTTGATATATTAATATATAATATAATGTATTTATGTGCAATTTATTGATATATAATATATTGTTTAATATAATGATATATCATTTAATAATATGATAGTAATAATGTTATTTAATGAGCTATTTAAATATATTATTTAATATAGTAGTATTTAATAATATTTAATTATAATGATATCATTTAATATAAAATAATAATAATGTTATTTATATAATATAATAATTATATATATTATTTATATTTAATTATTATATTTCATATTTATTTATACATATATATATATATATGTATACGTACAGTATATATATAACTATATATATATATATATATACAAATGTATTATATATATATATATATCTATATATATTTTTATTTATTTATATATATATATATATATATATCTATATATATATTCATATGCATATATGACTATATATATATAAACATATATACGTATATATATGTGTATGTACAGATATATAAAATGTATATATATATATATAA